>JBBPBX010041508.1:18188-28835 GCA_038048925.1 Garcialebias charrua
GTATACAGAATGTCATGATTTCAGCTCCCTGCCTCCTCTGCTCTTTGACACCTGCAAGCGCTCTTGGCCACGCCCACTTCTCTGCTCTGCATGCTGAACAGCTGAGCAGCTGCAGCAGGAAGTTTATCCTGCAGTAAGAGCTGCACAAATGTACAGCAAGTGCTAAATAATTTAAAATGATTTAATTTAAATAAAAATTCCCTGCTGATAGTGCAGCTCATCCATCAATCAGCCCATTGTGCGTCATGTCCAATCTTATTTTGAAAAACTGCGATAGAGCGAGTCCACAATAAATGAACTGCAAAGCAGCGAGGGACTACTGTATAAAATTTCTTATTAAAACATACTAAAACAGGTTTGTACAAGCAGCTAATTTTATTAATATTACATATATGAACTATTCATAATAATTGTTGCCCTTTCATTCCTTGATTTAATAGAAGCTTATGTTGCAACAGGTGTTTTCTTTTGTAACTCACTTTGCACTGCAGAAGTGTGTGCAGGAGATTCTCTGTGCAAAACTCTGTTTCATCTTCAATCTTGTTTTTTCTCTGAACAAAGACAAAAGATTTAAATATGTATAATAATGATTTTGCAGACCCATCCCCATACAAATGATCGTGCAGATAAAGTACTTGTGCAAGAGTCATCCAGTCCCTCAGCTCATCTGCGTCTGGGATCTCTGTAGTGCACTCTGGGAACCAATCTACTTTCTCTATTGCGCTGGGCTGTGAAGACAAAAACGATCTTATTTCAAACCAAGATTTCTACTAGAAAACAAATCAGCTCTTAATTTTGCCGACCTCTGGTTCATCTCGCCAGTCAACGTTGAGCTCTCCCTGGAAACCCTGCAGTGTGAGACCCAGACCTCTTCTACCACGCTGGGTGGAGGCCTCCACAATCTCTTTACGCCCCTGACCAAACTTCCCCAGACCCTCGCCTTCTCTGAAGCCCATCTTGGCCTGGAGGTGTAAGATATGACGTACAAGAGAATTAGAAAACACAGAAACAAACAAACGCTAGCCAGAAAAATAAAGCTTTTCACATAAATCATAGAAATTAAAAATTAAAACATTATACGGACTTCTAAAAGGTTCAGATGAAACATGTCTTAGTCAGGTTTTAATTTATTTACCATAAGTTTCTGTGACACGCTGTTGTACGTGGAGAACTTTGTGGTCTGAGTGGAGTCATCGTTGTCTTTGGAATCTAAGGAGGATGAAGATATGGAGGGCATGGAGAACCCGGGTCTGTGGTCCTCCTGGTCACTGAGGGACTCATTCTGGCTGGAGTCTGGACAGAACAAAACCACAGAAACAAATGCAAAAATGATTTCATTCAAACAAGAGCTGAACAGTTCTCCAATTTTAAAATATTCAACAGTGATAAATAAAAACTGTATAAAGCACTGTATTTGTTTTATAATACAATTATACTCCCGCACTTAATTTACTGTATAGATATTTGGGGTACAGCGTACAAAACTGTAAGCCTATTTTTATTTTACAGAAGAGAGCCATAAGAATTATTACAAGAAAACATTACTGCCATCCATCAAATGTTTTGTTTTACGAATTGAAATTGCTACAGTTTTATGATTTGGTTAACTATAATATTCTTTTATTATTGTTCAAAGCTCAGAATTTCTCATTACCCTCAAACATCCAAAGGCTTTTTGTAAAAAGGACTAGTAATTATAATCTCAAGGGAACAGATATATTTGTTATGCCACAATACAGAACTAGTTTAAAGAGTAGGTCTACTTTAGTACAGGGAATAGGACTGTGGAATTGTTTGGAACTTGATATTAAAATTGCAAAGTCAATATCTATATTTAAGAAAATGATTAAAACAAAATTTCTGAACAAATATTCATAAATTGGTTTATATGCAAATTACTATTTATGGTTTTGTGTGAGAAATCATTTAATATCTTATTTTTTTATATGCGATTGCTATTTGAATTGATTGTTTGAATTAATTTTGTTTGAAGAAGGGGCAGAAATAATATTTTTTTCTTCTTCTGCCTCCTTTCATTTCATGTATTGTTTTGTTTTATAATGTGGTTTTGTAAATAATTTTCTTGTGTTTTTTAAAATTTGAAATGAATAAATTTAAAAATTAAATAAATAAAAAATCCAAAAGACCACAATTGTATTATTCGCCATAAAAATAAAACGGATTTTGAAAAAGACTGTCAGAAAAAGCCAAAGTTCAACTTAATGAAAATTATTTTGTATTCCCTTGATTGATACAATGAAAAATGCAAACGTTTTAAAATCATACTCATGCCAACTATAAATTAATACTGTAAGGACTTCCATAAATGTCTTAGATACTGTATACAGTATGTAAAAAATAGCAAAAAGGACTTTTAAAATCAACACATAAATTTATAATTGTGTATTTCAAAACATGACCCTTGATGGTTACTGTGGAAAGGGGACATTACCTTGTCTGGACTGTGACTCTTCATCTGAGCTGCTCTCGTCTCGACGCCCCTTTTTCCCCTGCAGCGGTTCAAACGCTGTGTCAGCTCTTCTCTTCATTGTAGCTGGAAAGGAGCAGAGAAGATGAGACGGGTCAATAAAATAAAATCTCAATCCAGAAACAAATTCAGTCTGATAACAAGTTATCAACTAATAAAAATGGGACACCTTCAAATATATCGATCTTGAAGCAAATCTATTACATATATTTTGGAATAATTATACAAAAAAAAAAACCAATCTTGCCACATAATCTTCAATTCAATTCAGTTTATTTATATAGCGCCAAGTTACAACAGAAGTTGTCTCAGGGCACTGATAATTTTACATTCACATACTGTATATTTAAAAAAGCCAATTACTAAAAGTAACCTAAGGAAGCTTAATCTTAAGAGATAATAATGTACATGCAATTAATGATTACGTAAGAGCTCAATGCAATTTCTGAACAAAATTTAGCAGTGTAACAGGAATATTTCTGCTGTTTGTTAAAGTTGTTTTAGGGCTTTTGTAAACCAAGCCAGTAACTAGTTGTCAAAAACATTTGGAAATTCAGGAAATATCTACCATACCTCTTTTCAGCTGTTTAAGACACTGTTGACCTTCTAAACACTTTAAAGCCAACTGGTTATGTTTAAAAAGTGTTAAGACTCAAGTTGGATGACTGTGGTTTAGCTTATTTAAAAAAAAAGTGTAGAAAGTTGATGTGCTGTTTGTATATTTCAATGAAGCTTTATGTGTTTAAAAAAAAACAGTCATATGTATCTGCGGAAACTGATTAGCAACTTATTAAATCTTGAAACACCCAAAAAGCTAAAATGGTGCTCTGCACAAACCATTTAACTAATAATGATTTGAACTTTATACAAACATTGTTTTGTTTTCGTTTGTTTCAGCTTTATTTTGCAAGTAACTTTCTTTTGTCCAAGTACTCACATTGTATATCAACTTATGCCTTTTGGTGTCTTTAAAACATGCTTGGCGATCAAGAAATTGGTTTGACAAGAGTCATTAAACGCAACAGAACACTGAAACTGCATTTAAACAACAGGAGATGTCACACATAGCAAATGTAAAATTAAAATAAATATGTATAGGTTGCAACTAAATATGTCAAATAATATGATGTTTATGCCACTTTGTGAACTCAAATTTCAGTTAGAATTGGATGAAAAACAAATGTAATCAAAAATTTAAAATGTGAAATTAGTTTAACTTTTTTTAACAAAATGCAAATCCTAAATTTTTCTTTACTTTTACATACATGATTACATACGATACTTAAAAAGTTTTTAACATATGACCTTAGGCTGACAAATTCTTTAAATGTTTAAATGGTGTTGGCAACTGGGACAGCTTTCTGGTGACGATTAACAAAGTTCAGACTGATGTACTTTATTTATATATTAAAAAAAAACTTATTTTGGCATCAGTATCTATGCACTGTACATATTCTCTCTCTCCCTCCCTCACTTTATGAAGAATAACAAGTTGCATTATGACCAAAAATAGTGGTAAATAAAAAAAAGGCACGCTGAGCTCTTCTCAAATGAAACAAAGTGAATGAATGAAATGTGAATGAAAAGTACTAGTGATTTAATATGAAACAGGTGGCTTGATGGTGTTTTGTGACTGCACATTGTTTTCTCTTATTACAACAAAGCAAAGCAACATAAACTACAATTTTACCAAGAGCAGCTTTACATAACTGAAAATACCAACGACTTAGTTGGTAGAGATTAACATTAACTTCTTTCTAAAGGTAATGCATTCCATGTACAGTAGTCACATCACAGCTAAATAAGCCATATCTGTTTTAGACCACATGAAACTAAAAACGAGAGGTGTAAATATAGTTTGCCAGAAAATGAAACTAAAAGCAGTTGCAAATACCTGTTACCTATGAATTACGTTCTAAACATCTGGAAGACAAGCCCATTTCAATCTCCGAGATACCTTTCTGGAGAACACTCAACCAAGACATCCCTAAACGTCAGAACACCTGTGTTAGTGAGTGTTTTAAATGAAACAAAAATACGCAGCATTAGCTGTTAGCCTGCTATGTTAGCCAGCTATTTGTTTTACCAGCTTAGAAGAAAAACTGCCCTCTTCTGTGAGGAAACAACATCGACTGAAGAATACGGCCACGTATGTTTCAAAACATTGAAGTTAAAAATTTATTTTTTTAACAGAAACCTGAAGAACATAAACAGTTTCCAGAGTTGACGTTAGCCTGCGTTCTGTATTTTTGGAGCGTCCATGGCATGGGCCTCTTTGTCCGCCCGGCGAACAGTGATGATGTCATGAGGATGCGATCACGCTGTTCAGATTAGTGCCTTGAGAAAAAAAAATGAAAAAAAAGATTAGTGCCTTTTTAATTTGTCTCTTGTTCCTCCGATTTACCACGTAGATCAAATGTGATTTTTGTTTTGTTTTTTTACTTGGGATGTAATTAGTTATATGGTATAATTTCCTTTGTTTTTGCAACCTCTGTTAAAGTTACCTTTGCTTCTTTGTGTGAGGCGTTAAAAGCATCTTAAATCAATCTGATCTTGTTTCTTGCTAAATTCCACATCCATAAAAGTAAAATGCATAGGAAACCGTTTTTTAAACCACTTTGTAATGGATGTAAAACTGTATAGTAATAATAATAATAATCATTTTATTTAAAAGCGCCTTTCAGGACACCCAAGGACACTTCACAGCAAGAAACATATCACAGAGATTGTGTAAAAACAAACACACACAGTTCAAACATCAGCAGGAACAAATTGAAATATAAAATAAATAAAGAATATAAAATACAAAAGAATATCAAATATAAAAGAATATCAAATACATTTAGTAAAGTTAATGATAAGCTAGTCTAAAGAGATGTGTTTTCAGAGCAGTCGAATAGAGAAAGGGAGGTGGTGTTTCGAAGGTCTGGCGGTAGAGCGTTCCAGAGGTGAGGGGCAGAGCAGGTGAAGGCCCTGCTCCCCATGGTGGAGAGGCGGGCAGAGGGTACATGGTAGCGAAGAGGAGGATCTGAGAGAGCGAGATGGGATGGAGATTTGTAGGAGGTATCTTGACTCAATCTCAGATTCAAATTACAAAAAGGTTATAAAAACAAAAAAATATCTGTAATGAATACGATTTAACTTTGTAGCTCCCATTTATTTATTTAAAAAAAAATATTATATTGTTGTTTGCTTCCCTTTTTCCTCTTCTTTCTTTGATATGTTCAATGTTCTTTAATGTGTGTTTTTTGAGATAGTTGTATTTGAAGTTCTAAATAAAGATTTTTAAAAAAGCATTTTCAAAGTTGTGTTTTGTTTTTTTATTTAAAATATAGTTGAAAATTAAGTTTTTCACAGTATGTCAGACAATATAAACTGCCACATTACTGTACCTTTTTTATCCTGAAGGTTTATTGTTATTCCAGGTCTCTCTTGTAAATGAGTGCTCAATGGGATTAACCTGTATAAATAAGGGTTGAATTGTGAAGAATTGCACACTTAAGTGCAGAACATGAAAACAGGTGGTAAATTTCAAGACAGACGTTTGCTTAATCCTTGGTGTGCCTGAAGGTAGCTGCCTCAGAATTCTTTGCACCACTGTGATTGTTTGTTCCTAATAATTAAAACCACTTGTTCTTGACCCAGCAGATGTCACTAAAGTGTTGTGTCTTCTGTTGATTGAATGCCAAAGCAGAAAAGAACCCCAGCCCACACACATACACTTAACTTATGGTTAATAGTCTTATTAGGATACAGTATCTTCCACATCCACTGACTGCCCAATGGCCCTTCTAATCCTTCACTGACACAGATGCATGTACAAACAAAGACAAATTTATCAGATTACATCATGGCAACAAAGCCAAAGCTTTGTAAACCTGCAGAGACCAGATTCCTCTATCACAGAGAAGGTGTGTGATGGTGCACCTGGCTGGGTGAGGTGTGTATCTGTGAACTCAGAGGAGAGCTGCTGCAACCAGGTGGAGAAAACAGGAGACAAATATACACACAGGAGCAGCGGGTGAAAGGGAGGAAGTCCTGAGAGAGTGAACTTCTGTGGCCTCAAAGGTACAACACCAGAGTGAACAACAATGTTTATTCACATCCCTCGACTGACCTCTGGATATATTAGATACCTCCAGGTTACTTTGCTTTTGAACGTTATTCTTTAGGTATGGATTAATTTTTAACTTGTTAAATTAAACTGCAGACTTAAATCACTGTTATAAATCAAATGCACAACTATTTAAACCAGAGTGTTAACAAAATATAATAAATGTGTTGTACTGAATGAGCTACTTGCTCAGAAAGCTTATTGATTCATTACTTTTAAACACATTTCTTATATCTATGTGACGGGGTTTAGGACAGAGGACTGAAGCAGACTCTCTTAAGTGGATTTGAATCAAAACTGTTTTTGGTCCTCGAGGTCAGGTCAGTGTTTCTAATTGGATCTCCTGAAGGAAAAAAACATTAAAATTATTTGCTGATAAGTGTTTTATACACCTGCTGCTGGACTTTAAATGCTTTAAAAAGGAGAAACATCAGCTTGTCATCTGTGTATCTGCACTAAAGTTCATTATAAGTTTATTCTAAGATCTGCCTTTCTGTCAACTAACCACAGCTTTTTTAATTGAAAATCGTTGCTCTCCTTGGAGGAACATTTGCTTTTTCCTGTCATTTTCACACGAGTGGAAATGCTTTGATTACATTTTTGAGATTGCACAATGTTTATATCTAGTAAGCTTTCAAATAGTTTAAGCCATTTTCAGTTCTTGAAAGAGCACCTATAACCTTTGAGTTTATTACAAAAATGTGGAGACGCAATTTTCAGATTACATCTGAAAATGCAACAAGCTTTAAGAATAACATAAATTAATGTATATCTGACTCTTAGGCACCTCACAGGGCTGATATAAGAGGAAAATGTATCAGGACAACTTGGATCAAAAGGTTTTTTAATATAGCGCCAATTCACAATAAAACTCTTCAGGATGCAATACAACAAACATAAGTCCACAACCAGTTCAGAACTGATCCACATTTAAATCTGATGACAGTCAGTTCAGTCCATTTACAATAGAATACAGTACATATAAATAAAGTTCACTATGAAATGCCAATTAGTAGGAAAGTTGACAATCTAAGGAAGCCAGCAGTTTGAATCAAATTTTCACCTTGTTGCAATCCCTCACCCTGAGCTGCACATTGGCAACAGTGACTGATTGGTTCAGGTGTAGTTTCTATGGCAAGAAAAACAATAACTATTCAATGTAATTTAAAAAAAAAACAAGGATTAATGTCAACAACTACTGCAAATACTATGAACATGCGTATAGAACAAGTAAAGACAGTGGCAGAGTGAGGAAATGTGGTCAGTTTGTCCTCCAGCTGTCTATAGCAGCATCACTAAAGGTTCAGGAAACCCAGCAGGTCAACCCTAACTATAGGATTTATCAAAAAAGGAAAGACTTAAGCAAAACTGGACAATGTGTCAGCCTCACAAACATAAACTGGAAGTTGGTTCCACAAGAGAGGAGCCTGATAACTGAAAGATCTTCCTCTCATTCTACTTTTGGAAGCTCTAGGAACCACAAGTAAACCTGCAGTCTGAGAGTGAAGTGCTGAGTGGCTCGTCCTGTCCGGGTGGCCCTGGGGGCTCCACGCTTGGGGTCCCTCTTGGGGTCTTGGGCTCTGGTCCCTCCTTTGTCTGCCTCGGGTCTTGGGGGGAAGATCTCTGATGCTTCACGGTCACTATTGAATGTTCTAATAGAGAAGCCTTATTCACTTATGCATGCTCACAACCACACACAAATAGATGCAGGGATGTATATGTGGGTATCGTATGTAGATATGTAGATGTTACTGCATATGCATGTATATGTATGTGTGTATATATATGTAGGTATAGGTATATATATTTATAGAAATCTACTGCAAAGCCATGAATATTTTTAAACATACGTATTTTGTTGCTGTGTTTTGTCATGTTCTTTGCAGGTTTACAGACAGCGGTCGGGTGTATTTGCCTTGTGCTCTTTTTGTGTATATGTTGTGTATATTTATTATATTTTGTAGTCTTACCGTATTTATGGCTTTTTATAAAATAAGCTGATTTGTAATCATTTATTAACAAAAATTAAACTGAGACACACTCTTACAATAATGTCAGCTAACAAATATATATATTTTTAGGTGTTTATCCTGCTAAAATTATTCATTTATTAAAGAAAAGTTCAGCTCAGACACATATTTGCTATAATTTTTATCAAACAAATAATTGTTTTTAAGTGTTAATCTTCTTAAAAGCCTTGCTGTGCGCTCCTGTGGCAGACATTTGCAGCAGAGCTAAACACGGTCCACATTTTGACGTAGGTGCGACCTATATATGGATTTTTCCAATTCTTTGGCAATAATTGGACAATGCGGCCTATATTCCAGAAAATACGGTATTTTCCGTCTTTCTTTTCTTTCTATCCTATTAAAAAAATCATAATGGTGTGAAGAGGATGGCTGTAAGGTGAGAAGGGAGGCCATCTATAAAATAAAAAAAAGAAAGAAAAGAAAATAGGGAATAATATGATATTTATTATAAGGCAAGGCAGAGCTTGGTTGTTGTGAGTTTGGGAAGAGGAGCTAAAATCTTCTAATGCTCATCAGAACTCCAGCAACAGCGTTTTGGATCATCTAGACTTGGTTAGGTTGGATCTAAACTCCAACTTGGCAAAACCTGAAATCTCTTGTTAGAATGAGAAGCCTGTTTGATGTGAAGGGATTCTACTGAACCAGGAGACCGTCCTGATCTGATCGCTTGGTGGTTGTTAACATGCTGCACGAGCTGTGCTGACCTCTGCTCTCTTTTTCAGATCCAGGCAGCTCAGACGTCGCTGCAGAACCACGAGAGCCCTGTCATGTCTCGTATAGCCGTCCTGCTGGGTCTGATGGGTGCTGGTCTGTCTGGTCACAGCTCCCGGCAGCTCGCCCTGCACTACAAGCCGACAGGTCGCCTCTTCAGATGAGACGAAAGCCAAAGTCAGATGTTTGTTCAAGTCATTTGGGGAAATATGCTTATTCTGATGGTGGATTCATGGATTTGAACTCAGCTGCCAGGCATTGTTTCTGTTTTTTTCAATGAAAATATACACCCCATTAACACAGATTATTTCAACACGCCAAATTAAAAATTTGGCATGTTAATAAGGTTTAGAGATACAGGTGGGTGAAATTTGTTACCATTTTTTATCAGCCTTTGTGTAAGTTTCCACCTTCTTGAAAGTCTAATTGAAGAAATGGTGTCAGAATCTGCTGTAGTTTTCTTTTTCTTTCCTTTGTACATCAAACCCTGTTTAACCCTCCACATAATTCAGGTTCAACATCATACAAGTTCTTGATTTATTATGATTTTAATTGTGTTGTTTTGAGTTGACGAGATTGTTGCCTTAAAGGGGACCACAGATGCAAAATTCACTTTTTAATGTTTTTTTTACTCAACTTTGGTTATGTACTTCATAAAAAAACAGTCCTAGGGCCAAAAAAATGCACCCAGTGGTATATTTACTCTAAGTATATTTATTTTACTGTGATAAGATACGTTTCGTTTTCAAATCCTGGCGCTTGTGACGTCACAAGCGCCAGGACAACCCACCCCGACCCTGAATCCAGCCCCTCACCTAGCAACCCCTGGTTAGGCTCAACCCACTTCAGTATAAAAGACGTGACGGTTGTTTTTCCTGATTTCATCTCATCTTTTGTTTAAATGTTCTTAATTTCATGTGTACAGCACTTTGTTGCAGCTGTGGTTGTTTTAAATGGCTTTATAAATAAAGTATAATTGTTATTTTTACGTTTTAGTTCAATTTTTAGCGTATTAGCGATCGCTCCCAACGAGCAGCTGGCAGACGGAAAACGAGCAGACCGCCGGCGAAGAGACCATCTGTGGGCGGGAGCTGGCTGGGAGCTGATAGCTTTTGAGGAGCGTGGGGTCCGGTCAGAGGTTGCCTCATCCGGATAAATTAACTGGAGACACTCGGTGAACTTTGTGTGTGTCTGGACTGGAGCAGAGATCGCTCTCAAAAGCGCTGCATGCAACGAGCGGACCTAAAAGGGCGGAGGAGGAACAAGCTATTTTTAGCCTCTGATTCGGGCTAAAAGGAGCAGCT
>JBBPBX010041510.1:0-22437 GCA_038048925.1 Garcialebias charrua
TGGGTAAAGAGAATCCACGTCCACCGGGAGGGTTCCATGAGCCTGCCCCCATGAGAGGGCACTAAGGCCTAGGTAAAGAGGAACCGCATTGCAACGGGGGGAGGTCTGTGAGCCTGCACCTAGGAGGGAAGCACTAAGGCCTGGGTAAAGAGGATCAGCGTAAACCAGGGGGAGGGGGAGACGCAATAAGGCCTGGGTAAAGAGGATCCGCATTACCCGGGGTGTTCCATGAGCTTTCACCCAGGAGGGGGTACTAAGGCCTGGGTAAAGATGATAAACCGGGGAGGGGAGGTAAGTAGGTTCTGTGAGCCTGATACCCAGCCTGGTCAAAGATGATCCACGTACACGGGGGGGTCTGTGATTCTGCACCTAGAAGGGGGCACATAGCCTGGGTAAAGATGATCCACGTGCATCGGGGCGAGTCAGTGGTCCTACAGCCAGGGAGGGAGCACACAACCTGAGTAAAGATGATCCAAATGCATCGGGACGATTTGGTGGTCTTACACCCAGGGAAGCGGGCACATAACCTGGGTAAAGATGATCCACTTTCACCGGGGGCGAGTCTGTGGTCTTACACCTACGGAAGGGGGCACACAGCCTGGGTAAGGATGATCAGCATGCACCGGGGTGGTTCGGTGGTCCTACACCCAGGGAAGGGGTACATAGCCTGAGTAAGGATGATCCACTTGTATCGAGACGAGTTGGTGGTCCTACATCCAGGGAGGGGGTACATAGCCTGGGTAAGGATGATCCACATGCACCGGGTGAGTCGGTGATCCTACACCCAGGGAGGGGGCACACAGACAGGGTAAGGATGATCCGCATGTACTAGGGGGTTCGGTGAGCCTGCATCCAGGAGGGGGCATTAAGTCCTGGGTAAAGATGATCGGCGTGCACTAGGGTGAGTCAGTGGTCCTACACCCAGGAAGTGGGGCATACATACTGGGTAAGAATGATCCACATGCATTAGGGTGAGTTGGTGGTCCTATATCCAAGGAGGGAGCACATAGCCTGGGTAAGGATGATCTGCGTTATTCCGGGGGTTCAGTGAGCCTGCACCTTGGAAGGGGGCACTAAAGCATGGATAAAGATGATCTACGTGTACCGGGGGTCCGATGAGCCTGCACCCAGGAGGGAGGCACTAAGGTCTGGGTAAAGATGATCTGCGTGCACGGGTAGGTTCGGTTAGCCTGCACCCAGGAGGGGGCACTAAGGCCTGGGTAAAGATGATCCGTGTTCACAGGGACAAGTCATGGTCATACACTCAGGGAGGGGGGCATACAGCCTGGGTAAATATGATCTACCTGCACCGGGGCGAGTTGTGGTCCTACACCTAGGGTGGGGTCATACAGCCTGGGTAGAGATGATCCACCTTCACCTGGGCGAGTCGGGGGTCCTACACCTAGGGAGGGGGGCATACAGCCTGTGTAAAGATGATCCACCTGCATCGGGGCGAGTTGGTGGTCCTACACCCAGGGAGGGGGTCATACAGCCTGGGTAAAGATGATCTGCATGCACCGGGACGAGTTGGTGGTCCTACACCCAGGGAAGGGAGCATACAGCCTGGGTAAAGATGATCCACCTGCATCGGAGCGAGTCGGTGGTCCTACACCCGGGGAGGTGGCATACAACCTGACTACATCTGATCCACATGGACTGAGGGGCTTCGGTGAGCCTGCATCCAAGGGGGGTGGCACACAGCCTGGGTAAAGATGATCCACCTGCACCGGAGTGAGTTGGTGGTCCTACGTCCGGGGGGTGGCACACAGCCTGGCTACATCTGATCCACATGGACTGAGTGGCTTCGGTGAACCTACACCCAGGAGGGTTACACACAACCTAGCTACAGCTGATCCATGTGCATCGGGGGTTCCGTGAGCCTACACCAAGGAGGGGGGGAACTAAGGCCTGGGTAAAGATGATCCACATGCACCGGGGCTAGTCGGTGGTCCTACACCAAGGGAGGGGGGTACACAGCCTGGGTAAAGATGATCCACGTGCACCAGGGTGTTCCGTGAGCCTAAACCCAGGGGGAGTGGCATATAGCCTGGGTAAAGCTGATCCACGTTCATCATGGATCCTGGATGAAACTTGTCCAGCTCTGGTGCTTCTCTCTTGGGCACGTGCTCCTCCGACACCCATCCGGAACCAAGAGGGACCCCTAATGCCAACCTTGCTTGCCTTCTGTGCTTTGTCCCCGGCGAAAATGGAAGCCGGAGTCCCCTCCCCGCCTGGAACCAGGAACCTTGCGTGCCAGCTGAACTTGCATACCCACACTTAAGCAACCCTCCCTGGGTTAATACAATTCATCCGTGGCACCTAGACCCCCGTGGTCCTGGTGCTCCAACCAGACCCCCTTGGTCTTGGTGCTCCACCAAAAATTAACTAACAACCTGTGGTCCTGGTACACCTGACAGGGGGAATGCTTAAGTTACGTGTCCCATCGCAGCATCACCTACTGGGACACGTGCCGCACAAACCCAGCTTATTCATCCCTGGAGCTTGGACGCCTCCAGGATGTCCAGCCATATGTCCCATGCAGCCTCCTCTACTTGAACATGCTCTGCACAAACCCAGCCTCCTCATCCCTGGAGCTTGGACACTCCCAGGATGAGCTCCCACCGTTCCTAGCTCATGTGTCCCACGTAGCATCACCTGCTGGAACACGCATTTCACAAACCCGCCCTCCTCATGTCTGGAGCTTGGACAATTCCAGGATGGACACTCAACATTCCCAGCTCATGTGTCCCACGTAGCATTACCTGCTGGGACAAGCGCTATACAAACCTGGCCTCCTCATGCCTGAAGCTTGGACACTTCCAGGATGGACACCCAGCATTCCCAGTTCATATGTCCCACGCAGCATCACCTGCCATGACACGCGCCACACAAACCTGGCCTCCTCATGTCTGGAGCTTGGACACTTCCAGGATGGACACCCAGCATTCCCAGTTCATCTGTCCCACGTAGCATCACCTGCTGGGACATGTACCACACAAACCCGGCCTCCTCATGCCTGGAGCTTTGACACTTTCAGGATGAGCTCCTAGCATTCCCAGCTGATGTGTCTGACGCAGACTCACCTGCTGGGATACGCGCCATACAAACCCGGCTTCCTCATCAACCTTGGAGCTCTGACACTTACAAGGTGTACACCCAGCCTACTCTGGCCTCGAGTCTACCTGACAAGCTTCATGCTCAGCCTCTGATTCACACATGCTCCGCCGGACCTTCTGGGTCTCTGTCACCTCCAGAACCTTGCGCACCAGCCGAACACATGTACCCACACTTAAGAACCCCTCCCATGGTTACTACAAGCCATCCACGTTGCCTAGACCCCTGTGGTCCTGGTGCTACAACCCAAACTAAACTAACAACCCGTGGTCCTAGTACTACCTGACTGGGAGGACGCCTAAGTTGCGTGTCCGACCACAGACTCCTATGCTTGGACCCGCTCCATACAAACCCGGACTCCAACTCCCTGGAGATCTGACACTTCCATGGAGTCCACCTCGACATCCTCTCGCCTCGAGTCCGCCCCACCAAGATCCCTGCTTGGCCATTGTATCCTACAAGCCCCACCGGACCTCGGAGACATCCAGAACCTTGACCATCAGACAGTCCTGCTTACCCACTCTCAAGCCCACTTCCCTAGGCTACGACCCATCATCCAAGCCGCACAGAGTTCCATGGTGCTGGTGCTCCAAACAATCTCAAAATGTCAAAGTAAACGCTATGGACCCCGAGTGGGACACTCAACCAAGAGCATTGAGGTGGGAGCCAAGAGGCAAGGACCGGGACGTACAGTGGCTCGCCCCACGGTGGACCATCTGCCAGATCCCAAGACCCAACTCTGAGCTTTTTAACTGTAGCAACTTTAAAATATGCTATTGGAGTTAGAATTACCATTGCTACTGGTAGCAGACTTGCCCTCCAATGGATCTTCCTTAAAGGATTTGAAATGTACTCATTTCAATTACGGGGCCTCGAAAAAGTCCTGTATGGTTATTTTTCGTCACTACCTCTACGAGTCAGGAGTGGATAATTTCCGCGCCTGCTTCCTTCCTTGGATGTAGTAACCATTATACATGTCCTAGTCTTAGAGATGAGCATATGCTACTGGCAGGATCAACCAGAGAGCCCCGGTGCGCAGCGACCATGCAGCCCCGCCGTCGTGACTTGCGCTACCCACCCCCAGAGGGTGTGTGCGCTGTGGGAAGCCGCGTCGGCGGAACCTAGACACATCGACCACGCCGTCGCGGCCCAGCACCACCCGTCCAACAGGAGGGGTCGTACGCCGTGGAGGGTCGCGTTAAAGGAGGGCAACGTGACAGACCCTGCTATCGCGACCCAGCGCCGCCCGTCCCCCCGGAGGGGGTTGTGCGTCGTGGAGGGTTGCGTCAACGGAACCCGGGGCGTAAGCTATAGGCCAACCAGCAGGAGTGAGCCATGTGGGGTCCGGAGTCAGACTTAGAGACAAGCATATCATACTGGCAGGATCAACCCGATAGCCACAGGTACGTAGCGACCGTGTAGCCCTGCCATCGCCAATCACGCCACCTACCCCCCGGAGGGTTTGTGCACCGTGGGGAGCCACGTCGTCAGAACACAGACATGTTGACCACGCCGTCGTGGCCCAGCGCTGCCCGTCCTAACACCGCCCGTCCCCCCAGAGGGGGTTGTGTACCGTGGAGGGTCGCGTCGACGGAGCCTGGGACGTAAGCTACAGGCCAGCCGGCAGGGTCGAGCCATGTGGGGTCCAGAGTCAGACTTAGAGACGAGCATATGCTACTGGCAAGATCAACCAGAGAGCCCCAGGTGTGTAGCGACCATGCTGTCCCACCGTAGCGACTCGCACCGCCCACCCCCCGGAGGGTGTGTGCGCCGTGGGTAACCGCTTCATCGGAACCCCAACACGTCGACCATGTCGTTGCGGCCCAGCACCGCTCGTCCCCCCGGATGGGGTCGTGCACCGTGGACAGTTGCATCGACGGAGCCTGGGGTGAAAGCTACAGGCCAGCTGGCAAGAGCGAACTGAGTGGGGTCCGGTGTTATCCAGCGCGGCGGCCGAGCTACCTGACAACCTCGCGCAGTCCCTAGCCGTCCGTGAGAACCGGGAGATTGCGCGCATCTTGAGACTTTGAGAAAACCGTGTTTCGAAACATCGCCAAGGAACCGCCAGGGAAGAGGCGTGCTTCACCCTGTCCGAAGCCGGGTCCCGGCGTACGTCCAAGCTCCTCGCCTTACCACTGGGATGGACCGGTCGCCTCGGCCTCGCTACAGAGTGGTCAGGCCCGGGCCCGGAGGCGGACAAACGGACTCCCGCTTGCTCGCCATCGGCCTACCCGGTCCTTGGAAGTGAGCCCGCGTGCGAGGGAACCTAGCTACTGAGACCGTCAGACAAACCGTCGGGCCGGTAGAGCCTCCACGACGGCAGGCCACGCTCGCTCATCAATCAAAGTGACAAAAGGGGCAGGAGGACGCGGCCCTAGCTCCACCGGAGGATGGGGAGCAAGGCGCACGTGTCCGTGGGGCTTTTCCAGGGAGCTGGAGAACCGACCGGCGATACTGC
Source organism: Garcialebias charrua (assembly GCA_038048925.1). NCBI lineage: Eukaryota > Metazoa > Chordata > Actinopteri > Cyprinodontiformes > Rivulidae > Garcialebias > Garcialebias charrua. The sequence goes on from JBBPBX010041510.1 coordinate 5,573, forward strand.
TCGGAAGCCCTGTAGCGGGGCTCCCTGCCTGTGCATGTTGCCTCCAGACAGCCCCGGCCCATGCCGGAGCTCCACTCTGGACCACTGGAACCAAGCACCCAAGCGTCCGGCGGATCGTGTCCGGGGCCGGTGACGAGAGGGCGGCTGCCCTCTCGCTCCCCCTGGCCGGCCGGGAGCCGGACGTCAGCTTCAAAGTGCAAAGAACCACGTTCGAGGGGTAGCTGAAACCTTCCGTGGCCCACAGAAACTTAGCAAAAGTCGGATTGCCCATTATCAGAAGTCCCTGGGCATCCTTGGAGGCCAAACACTTAGTCTTTGGTGAGAAATTGATTGTCGTTTTTTTCTAAGTGTCTTAAAAACTGGGTTTCTGAAATCGTTCCGATGGATGTTTTCGGGGTTGGCAAAACCTCCCCTATGGCACCACTCTTCATTCTCAGGTAACTTTTCAAAACCTTGCATGAGAAAACATCAACATTTGACCCTACCGTAACTCGGTCAATTTTGGAGCTACGAGGATTTCAAGCACACCGTTGGAAAGCTCTCAGTCTGAAGATGCAGAAAAGTGTCAAGTTTTGGGCCATAGCTCCATTTTTGACTGAGTTACAACGGGGTCAAAAGGTGACGTTTTCTCAGAAGAACCTGAAAAAATTACACTTATGACCACTACGTAACTCAGTCAATTCTGGAGCTACAAAGATTTTGAGCACACCGTTGGAAAACACTCAGTCTGGAGATGTGGAAAAGTGTCAAGCTACGGGTTGAAGCTCCATTTTTGACCGGGTTATGGCGGTTGAAATGGTTTGGAGCATATTCCCATTTATCACATTTTCAACGGCCGTAACTCGGTCTATTTTGGAGTTACATGGATTTTGAGCATACCGTTGGAATGTGCTCGGTCTAGTGATGCAGAAAAGTGTGAAGCTGTGGGTCGTAGCTCCATTTTTGACAGAGTTCTGTGCAAATTTGCTATTTTTAACCAGGATAAATCTCCCTCCCTGCTCTGGGGAAGCATGCACACTCACAGGGCTTGCATTTTCCGATTTGGCTCACCAAGACCTTTCCGACGGCGTAAGGCCCGTCTCGCTGGCGCATTTCTAGCCGAAGTTATAAGCCGACGAAAAACAGTTTGCGTACGTGGTATTTTCCACTGTATAAGTTACATCCGAGCCAAATTTGTTTTATGCTGGATTTTGCTCCAGCTTGCCGAGACTTTTCCGACGGTGTCTAGCACTAGAATGACTGAATTTTCAAGATCCTGAGGACAAACCCCCTCCTTCTCCTCAACCATTAGTGGGCCATTAACTGCCTTTTGTTATAAATACTGTATGCGTGCACATAACTCAGACACCCCCACCACACCAGACTGCATTCCAATGTTTCCACCAGGTAAGTAAGACTCTGCTTGCACTTCCTCCCTTAGTCAGAAGAGAGGCCCTGACCTGAATTCACACATAACAGACCCTAAAGTTATCTCACAGTTGAACATTTTGGGACATCCACTGAACGGAAAGCTTTGTCTGCTCCAGAACAATTTTATGCATAAAATTGTCTTATTCTGCTGTGCTGATTATCCTGTAACCTTGATGTCCTGTCAAATAAATTATTTTGCTTACAAGTACTGTCTCTCTCCTTGTCCTTGGCACATGTATATACGGTGCGTGCCGGCACATGCAGGTGGCCCATTGCTGTGTTCTACAACATGCTTGACCTATTGTTGTCCGTCACCTGACGGACCAACACAAGTCACATGACCTGAGGTCAACTGACAAAACGACACAGGTCACACGACATGAAGTCAACTGACGGACCGACACTGGTCACACGACATAAGGTCAACTGACGGACTGACATAGGTCACACGGCATGAGGTCAACTGACGTACCGACACAGGTCACATGAGCTGAGGTCAACTGACGGACCAACACAGGTCACATGACCTGAGGTCAAGTGACGGACCAACACAGGTCACACGACATGATGTCAACTGACGGGCTGAAACAGGTCACATGACATGAGGTCAACTGATGGACTGACACAGGTCACATGACCTAAGGTCAAGTGACGGACCAACACAGGTCACATGACCTGAGGTCAACTGACAAAACGACACAGGTCACACGACATGAAGTCAACTGACGGACCGACACAGGTCACATGACCTGAGGTCAACTGACAAAACGACACAGGTCACACAACATGAGGTCAATTGACGTACCGACATAGGTCACATGGCATGAGGTCAACTGACGGACCGACACAGGTCACATGACCTGAGGTCAAGTGACAGACCAACATAGGTCACATGACCTGAGGTCAACTGACAAAACGACATAGGTCACATGACATGAAGTCAACTGATGGACCGACACAGGTCACATGACCTAAGGTCAACTGATGGACCGACATAGGTCACATAACCTGAGGTCAACTGACGGACCGACACAGGTCACATGGCATGAGGTCAACTGACGTACCAACACAGGTCACATGACCTGAGGTCAACTGACACAATGAAACAGGTCACATGACATGAAGTCAAATGATGGACGACACAGGTCACACGGCATGAGGTCAACTGACGGACCAACACAGGTCACATGACCTGAGGTCAACTGACAAAACGACACAGGTCACACGACATGAAGTCAACTGACGGACCGACACAGGTCACATGACCTGAGGTCAACTGACAAAACGACACAGGTCACACAACATGAGGTCAATTGACGTACCGACATAGGTCACATGGCATGAGGTCAACTGACGGACCGACACAGGTCACATGACCTGAGGTCAAGTGACAGACCAACATAGGTCACATGACCTGAGGTCAACTGACAAAACGACATAGGTCACATGACATGAAGTCAACTGATGGACCGACACAGGTCACATGACCTAAGGTCAACTGATGGACCGACATAGGTCACATAACCTGAGGTCAACTGACGGACCGACACAGGTCACATGGCATGAGGTCAACTGACGTACCAACACAGGTCACATGACCTGAGGTCAACTGACACAATGACACAGGTCACATGACATGAAGTCAACTGATGGACCGACACAGGTCACACGGCATGAGGTCAACTGACGGACCGACACAGGTCACATGACCTGAGGTCAACTGACGGACCGACACAGGTCACATGACCTGAGGTCAACTGACGGACCGACATAGGTCACATGACCTGAGGTCAACTGATGGACCGACATAGGTCACATGACCTGAGGTCAACTGACGGACCGACACAGGTCACATGACCTGAGGTCAAGTGATGGACCAACACAGGTCACATGACCTGAGGTCAACTGACAAAACGACACAGGTCACACAACATGAAATCAACTGACAGACCGACACAGGTCACATGACCTGAGGGTGTAGAATTAATGGGTCATTAGCAGGGTCATTAGCATGTGAATTGACATTATATAGCCCACTGAAAGGGACCGGGGGATTTAGAAGCCAAGTTCACTTGCGCAAAAAAGCGCAGCCTTATGCCTAGTACCCACTGCCCCCTTTGTCGAGCGGCCGAAGCGGCCGGTTTACATTCAAAGTTTATGGAGGAGACGCGTGGAGTCACGGCGAACAAGGAAGCGGCGCGATTCAAGTGATCGAAGCGGCGCGGGGGCAGCCTGTACACGCACGCGCGCGTCGCCGTCGAGCCGCAGACGTCCCAAATGTTGATCTCTGGCGGCTCGACGCATCCGGCAAACAGTCGGGAGAGCCTCGCTATCTGATTACACAACCACAACGGGACTTTTTTCGGACTTTTTAAACTCACCGGATCGAGCCTCCAGGAATTGGAACCAAACTCCGGTAAGAAACGTGGCATTTTTACAGTTGCTGCTGACAGGCTGCTGTCCTCTCCAGTGTAGATCACCCCAAACATAAAAAAAAGTTTTAATCTCATCGAAGACCGTCGGAGGTGCAGTTAAAACAACAACTGAACCCGGAAAACAAGCCAGAGACCCCTCCCTCTGCTACCCCCTAGTGTACGTCATCAGACGGTGTTCAGTGGTTAAGTGGGACCGTGACCAGCGGCCAAAAGGGGGCGGCAGGCGCGTTTCGAGTTGTGCAGTGGGTACCAGGCATTAGTCAAATTAGTGCTAGCCCTTCTCACTGGCGTGTTCCTAGCCAAAGTTATAAGCCAAAGAAAAATGGCGTGTGCACATTTTGAACCGACCGTAACATGGTTAGTTTTGGAGCTACAGGGATTTCAAGCATACCATTGGAAAGCTCCCGGTCTGGAGACCTGGAAAAGTGCTAAGTTACAGGTCACAGCTCCATATTTGACTGAGTTACGTGCGAGTTGGCTATTTTTTAACCATGATAAAAATACCTCCCTGCTCGTGGGAAGCTTGCATGCCCTGGAGATGAGTGTAGACTGCAGTGACCTGACCTGATGATGTTGTTCTTATGTGCTGGGCCATCCTTTTGGCCAGTGGCTGTTTAGTTTCCCCTATGTAAGACTGATCACAGCCCTCCTGACACTTTCAGAGACATTGAGACGTTTATTTTCTAAACACAACGTCCCAGTGGCTTTTAAACCCCAAAATACATTACGGCAAAGACTGGTTCATCCCAAAGATCCAGTCCCCCGGCACAAACAGAGTAATATTGTGTATGCTGTTCAGTGTCAGGAGGGCTGTGATCAGTCTTACATCGGGGAAACTAAACAGCCACTGGCCAAAAGGATGGCCCAGCACAGAAGATCAACATCATCAGGTCAGGACTCTGCAGTCTACACTCATCTCCAGGCCAGCGGTCACTCTTTCAGGGATGAAGATGTTCACATCCTTGATAGAGAGGAACAATGGTTTGAGAGAGGAGTAAAGGAGGCCATCTTTGTGAAAAGAAACCGTCCATCATTAAACAGAGGTGGAGGCCTCCGGGTTCAACTGTCCCCCACTTACAATGCTGTTATTGCTAGTATCACTCAGCCCTCTGTGAATAGCAAACAACCATCAGGGTGTTAACGATCCATCGTCAGGCTGATGGTCCTCCTTGATCATGTGAGCAGCTGGTTTCGGCTGTCATCAGCCAACTGGTTGATCCACTGTGGGAGGGTGCTATTTATAAGACTGAGCTGAACACAGCTTCTCAGACTGAGGAAGTCTTTCGGACGAAAGACGAAACGTTTCTACAGTTTTTTTTGCTTTGTTTTGTTTTGTTTTTTGAATGTCCAGAGGACCAGACTTAGCTTTTTTGTTTTTTTCTACCTGGATTATTGAGCATGCATCAGGGGCTTATTGCAGAAAGTTATGTTGTTTTGGAGCAGCTGGAATGTGCAAAACATGTTGCAAGAGCCACGTTCATCACACATTGGACCAATTTCAGACGGAGAGTCTCAGTCTTGTCACCGGGCTTAGTAGAGGACAAGCAAGACTGAACAAAAGACGCTGCAGGGAAATTCTCCAGAAGCATAAATAAGGAACAAGACTCCAAAACAACAGGCAGGAAGAGAAATGGTACTGATTCGACTCTGGTAAGAAAATGATCAGACAAGATCAGATAAAAATAATGAAGTAAAATAAAGATAAAATAATTGTATACACAGGAGAAGATGATAACTGTCATACAAATGTGATTTATTTAAGGACAGAAAGCAAAACAAACTGGAATAAACATTTAAACCATGAGAAAAATGAGGAATAAAGCAAACCAAGTTGGATAAGAAAGCTGTTCAGGAAATATAAGATGAATATGGCTGAATATTATACAGAACAAGAAAATTAAGAAAATACAGAAGTTTTACAAACAAAAAGCACAAACAAAAAAACTTTGGAAACTCCCAAACATAAAAAATAAAACTACATGTTTGTTGGCCTTTATTCAGAAACTTGATTGAGTATAAAAAAGTTTTTGGAATTAAAACCGTTAATGACAACAGATTCAATTGGCATCACAGTGAATAGATATTTTACCTGTAAAATGTGTCCTGGGTTGTCTCCCAGTTGAACATGCCTGAAGCAACTCCCTTGGGAGGTGCCCAGGTAACATCCTTACCAGATGCCTGAACTACCTCATCTGGCTCCTTTCAATGTGGAGGAGCAGCATTTCTACTCTGAGTCTCTCCCAGATAACTTCACCCTGTCACTAAAGAAGAATCCAGCCTCCCTGTGGATGAAACTCATTTCAATCGTCTGTATCCACAATCTCGTTCTTTCCGTCACTAAAATGTTCCTTGTTTGGCCTGGGAACACCTTGGAATCCTCTCAGAACAGCTGGAAGTGGTGGCTGTGGAAAGAGATGCCTGGTCCTCCCTGCTCAAGTTGCTGTGACCTGACTTTGGAACAAGTGGAAGATAATGGATGGATGGATATTAGGAAGAGAACATCCAATGCTGTACCACAACTTAAGCTAATCCATGGTGACAATTTTCAATTTACAATTTTCAAATGACTGAATGTGCTTGAACAATTAAACATAAATACAAACACCATGGAAATGTCCTGTCTTTATACAGCCCAGGAAGGAGACAGGTTCTGTGTTCCTGAAATGAAAATTATTTAATGCCATGTGTGTACCTATCTGCCAAAACAACAACTGTAAACCTTGCGAAGATGCTTCTGAAGCTGGTAAAAGTGAAATAATCTACAGAGAAACAAGTCATGGACTGACATAGACTGAAAGGTCACTCAGCAGAGACGAAGCTGCCATACCAAAAAGTCAGATAGTTTATGAATGCACACGGGAGGGAAAAAAATCATTTATAGGGACATGTCCTATTGTCTGAAGAAACTGAAATTGAACTGTCTATTCCTAATTACTATTGTTACATTTAGGAAAGGGGGAAGATTGCAAGCTTGAGAACACCATTCAAGTGTGAAGAACAGGGGTGAAAGCATCAAGTTGTGGGGATGTTTTGCTATAGGAGGGACTGGTGCACTTCACAAAAAGATAGCATCACGAATAAAGAACTTTTTGTGGAAATATTGAATCAACATTTCAAGAAGCAGAAAGTTGGAACAAATTGATCAAGTCATGTGGATCTCAATGGGACCCAGGGCATATTTTCATTGAAACTAGAGACACAGGTGCCCTAGAACACATCTAAGTGTGGCCTTAGACCTGATTGTCCCCCTTTGTGGAACAAAAAGGGGAACTGGAAATATATTTGGTCTTTCAGTTCATCAGTCTGTCCATCTTGTGTGCTGAATAACTTGAAAAATAAGTCAGTTACAAACTTGCATTTTGGTGTGGAAACATCTAGCCATAAGAAGGGTCTATCAAAAATTGGGTAGCTATATCAAAATTCAAGATGGCTGCCACCTCCTATGATTTCTAATTTTTATATTGCTTAAAAGTTTAGTTTCGTCAAATGATTGGGGTGGCCTAATATTAATCTGTGGATGCCAAGGCTACCATTGGCCACCCCCTGGCTCCACAATTATATCTGGTGGAAGATAAAATAGATCCCTTGGCTCACTTTATGCCAACTCAAGCAAGCAAAAAAATAATAATTAAAGCCTACCCTATCGCTTTTCTTATTTGCAGTGTAATTCCTACCAACTTGAATATCTAGCGCCAAAACATACATAACAAACACATTTTTTTCAACTTACATTCCCATTCAATTCCATTCCAGATCAACACTAGTTTCGAAAACTACATATATTTCAAGTCGTTTAGCAACAGGGGACATCGGCGTACTTGCTTTATCTTTTCATGTTGTCTGTCCAAACTGAGTGTGTATTTATAGCATTCCACTTGGTATCAGAACACCCAGGATTCAATCCACTTCAGGTCTGAATCCCAAACACACTTTTCCTGAACACCTATCTTTATTTTTTCCGTTAAGGACCATAATTCTAAAGTTTTAGATCCATTATGTAAGTATGAAAAGCAGCAAAAGATGAATACATTTTTTCTAGTAATGTTATAAATATATTCGTCACCTAAATGTTCTCTCTCATCATTTTATAAACAGAAAAGCAGGTCTTGTTTCAGCTTGTACCTGCATTCCTTTGTCACTCAGCCTGAATTATGGTTTGAAATCTGATGCCACAGATAGGTTGTACCATTTTGGTCTCATGAGAAAGTTTTTGCTTGGCTTCAGTTTAGGCCCGATGATCTTATGGGAGGTCATTACAGGGCATGGAGCGCCTGCTCCATGCAAGTCTCAAGCCCTCAGAGACTCACAGAATGCTGGTCTGAGCTGAAGACTTTTTTTGTTTTGTTTTTTTTGCTAGTGGCTTTCAGATAGGAACATCATCTGCATCACATTTTTTTCTGAGTAATATTGGCATTGTGTTTATCACAGAAAATTGATACTTTGTATCAAACCAATGGAGAATGTAATACAAACTGATAATTACACATATGCACAATGAATAGACAGCTTATGCTCTTTAGTTTTGTGAATAACTATTGAACAACCCCTCGTCTCTCCTGCTTTTTGTGATGTTTATTCTCTGATTTATGGTAGGTTTTGGTTTCACCCCCCTCACAGATACACACATTAGTATAAATTGTTGGTTTAATCCCAGCCCAACCAAAGATGACAAAATATTGGCATAGATTTATTAGTGTATGGTCAGATGTTTCAGATTACCGTAGTGCCCAGAAGAATCAGAGCATCTGCCAACAACCCAATCAAGCACAGCTGCCTCTCAGCCTGCAACACCTGGCGCTCACAGGAAATTTCCCATCCAAATCCTACTCCGCCCTGACCCTGCTTACCTCCTGAGATAAGACAAAGTCCCACACAGAGGATTCGGGCCAAAAACTCCAGAAGATGTCAAAAGGTGCAAAAAAAAAGAAAAGCCATATAAGAGGACTTACTTTGTAGGAAAATAATCTATTTTAAATTATGCTGATGCATGCTCAATAATCCAGGTAGAAAAGTCTAAAAAAGCTAAGTCTGGTCCGCTGGACATTCAAAAAACAAAACAAAACAAAGCACAAAAAAAAAAAGTAGAAACATTTCGTCTTTCGTCCGAAAGACTTCCTCAGTCTGAGCTGCTGTATTCAGCTCAGTCTTATAAATAGCACCCTCTCACAGTGGATCAGATACCAGTTGGCTGATGACAGCCGAAACCAACTGCTCACATGATCAAGGAGGATCATCAGCCTAACAATGATCGCACCCTGATGGTTGTTTGCTATTCACAGAAGGCTGAGTGATACTAGCAATAACAGCATTGCAATAGGGGGACAGAGGACCAGACTTAGCTTTTTTTAGACTATTTTAAAATAGATCTTAAGAAACTTTGATACCAGAAGTTTGTAACATTATTCAATATATCAGTGATCATAAACTGCAGGCCTGTGGGCAAGAACTGGAAACCATGCTTATTACATTTGGCTCACAAAAAATGCACAGTTAATCAAAATATATCAGTAGACTTTCTTGCTCACAATGTGCAATCAGATCCAATTCAGATACTGGCACATCTAGAAATCTCACCAGTTCTAATTTCTGAAGTCCACTGGCTGTGACAGTGATAGACTTCAGTGAATCCGTTAGACAGTCTGTCTCTATGTATCTAAAAAAGCTAAGTCTGGTCCTCTGGACATTCAAAAAACAAAACAAAACAAAGCAAAAAAATTGTAGATACGTTTCGTCTTTCGTCCGAAAGACTTCCTCAGTATGAGGTACTGTGTTCAGCTCAGTCTTATAAATAGCACCCTCTCACAGAGTTACACAACCAGTTGGCTGATGACAGTCGAAACCAGCTGCTCACATGATCAAGGAGGACCATCAGCCTAACGATGGATCGTTAGCACCCTGATGGTTGTTTGCTATTCACAGAGGGCTGAGTGATACTAGCAATAACAGCATTGTAAGAGGGGGACAGTTGAACCCGGAGGCCTCCACCCCTGTTTAATGATGGACGGTTTCTTTTCACAAAGATGGCCTCCTTTACTCCTCTCTCAAACCATCGTTCCTCTCTATCAAGGATGTGAACATCTTCATCCCTGAAAGAGTGACCACTGGCCTGGAGATGAGTGTAGACTGCAGAGTCCTGACCTGATGATTGTTGATCTTCTGTCCAGAGGACCAGGCTTAGCTTTTTTAGATTTTTCTACCTGGATTATTGAGCATGCATCAGGGTCTCTATGTATGTTTTTAAAACTGCTCAATATTTTGTATCTGCATATTCACACATCTGAAATGTTAAAGCAATACAGAGGTTCTTTAGGCTGGAGTAAAATCACATTTTTTAAATTATTTTCAGAGTTTTAGTTAAAGTATTGATCAAACATCACCAAATACATTATCTGACAGTTCAAATAGATTTTCTTCTTCAATCAATTCATTCAACCTTTATTTAGACAGATTGATTACATTGAGCCTTGGGGACTCATTTATATTTATTTTTTTGTCTAGTACAGTATTTACTATTATCAATTTATATCTGTTAAAAATACAATTTTTAATATTATTTACACAAAATGATGGCTAAATGTTTGGCAGCACGGTGGCACAACTGGTAGAGCGGCTGCCTCTCAGCGAGCAGGTCCCCGGTTCAAATCCCGGTCCGGGGACCTTTCTGGGTGGAGTTTGCATGTTCTCTCCGTGCATGCGTGGGTTTTCTCTGGGTGCTCCGGTTTCCTCCCACAGTCCAAAAACATGCATGCTAGGCTGATTGGTAACTCTAAATTGACCTTGGGTGTGAGTGAGACAGGTCCCTCTTGTAAATGAGTCCCCGTGGCTCAACGAGGCTAGCCTGTATAAATAAGGGTTGAATTAATTAAATAAATGGGCTGCTGACTATCAAAAATGCTGATCTCATGCTGCTGCAATAATCCTCATCTGTTCATACAGACTCATGTTCGTGCTCCTGTCGTTTTGGCACATTGTTTTTGTACCATTGGTGCTTAGTGTATTCTTGGTTTAGTGAATGAAGTATATTCTTAGCTCATGACTTGGATATTACTAATGTTTTTCTTTACAGTTTGTATTTTTGTTGGATGTAACTGGGACCCATCATCCGGGAGGGACTCGGAGTAGAGCTGCTGCTTCTCCACATCGAGAGGAGCCAGTTGAGGTGGCTCGGGCATCTGGTTAGGATGCCTCCTGGACGCCTCCCTGGTGAGGTGTTCCGGGCATGTCCCACCGGGAGGAGACCCAGAGGAAGACCCAGGACACGCTGGAGGGACTATGTTTCTCGGCTGGCCTGGGAACGCCTTGGGATTCCCCCAGAGGAGCTGCTTCAAGTGGCTGGGGAGAGGGAAGTCTGGGCCTCCCTACTTAGGCTGCTACCCCCGCGACCCGACCCCGGATAAGCGGACGAAAATGGATGGATGGATGGATGGTAACTGAGACCCTGTGTACATAGTTTCATTCCAACTCATGCACCACATGTGATGTTAATGACAATAAAAATCATTGTATCCTAATTAGTTGCTTTTTAATTTATTATTATATCCCTCTACTTAGCTATTCTGAATCACAATGTAAATATTTTCAGATGTCACAAACTCATATTTTATCCACAATACAGGTGGTCCTCGACTTACGGCGGTCTCGACTTAAGGCGATCCAACTTTACGAACGCATCTTATTCATAAAAATATAAAATAACATTTATTTTTTTGGTTTAAATGTTCTTGATTTCATGTGTACAACACTTTGTTGCAGCTGTGGTTGTTTTAAATGGCTTTATAAATAAGGTATTATTAATATTATTATACTAATTCCCATAGGCTCACCACCTGTGGGAGGGGCCAAAGGGGTCGGGTGCATTGTGGAATGGGTGGTGGCCGAGGGCGGGGACCCTGGCGGTCTGATCCTCGGCTACAGAAGCTGGCCATTGGGACATGGAATGTCACCTCTCTGGTGGGGAAGGAGCCTGAGCTAGTGTGTGAGGTTGAGAGGTTCCGGCTAGAAATAGTCGGACTCACCTCAACGCATGGCTCTGGCTCTGGAACCAGTTTCCTTGAGAGGGGTTGGACACTCTTCCACTCTGGAGTTGCCCCTGGTGAGAGGCGCCGAGCAGGAGTGGGCATACTTGTTGCCCCCCATCTTGGTGCCTGTACGTTGGGGTTCACCCCGGTGAACGAGAGGGTAGCCTCCCTTCGCCTACGTGTGGGGGGACGGGCTCTGACTGTTGTTTGTGCCTATGCGCCAAACGGCAGCGCAGATTACCCACCCTTTTTGGAGTCCTTGGAGGGGGTATTGGAGGGTGCGCCTCCTGGGGACTCCCTTGTTCTGCTGGGGGACTTCAACGCTCACGTGGGCAATGACAGTGAGACCTGGAGGGGTGTGGTTGGGAGGAACGGCCCCCCTGATCTGAACCCGAGTGGTGTTCTGTTGTTGGACTTCTGTGCTCGTCATGGATTGTCCATAACGAACACCATGTTCAGGCATAAGGGTGTCCATATGTGCTCTTGGCACCAGGACACCCTAGGTCGTAGTTCAATGATCGACTTTGTTGTCGTCTCATCTGATCTGCGGCCGCATGTCCTGGACACTCGGGTGAAGAGAGGGGCGGAGCTGTCAACTGACCACTACCTGGTGGTGAGTTGGCTCCGATGGTGGGGGAGGATGCCGGTCAGACCTGGCAGACCCAAACGTATTGTGAGGGTCTGCTGGGAACGTCTGGCAGAGTCTCCCGTAAGACGGAGCTTTAACTCCCACCTCCGGGAGAGCTTTGAACACGTTCCGAGGGAGGCGGGGGACATTGAGCCCGAGTGGGCCATGTTTCGCGCCTCTATTGTCGAGGCAGCTTATCGGAGTTGTGGCCGCAAGGTTGTTGGTGCCTGTCGTGGTGGCAACCCTCGAACCCGGTGGTGGACACCGGCGGTGAGGGATGCTGTCAAGCTGAAGAAGGAGTCCTATTGGGCCTTTTTGGCCTGTGGGACCCCGGAAGCAGCAGATAGGTACCGGCAGTCCAAGCGGCATGCGGCTCGGGTGGTTGCTGAGGCAAAAACTCGGGCGTGGGAGGAGTTCGGAGAGGCCATGGAGAATGACTTCCGTACGGCTTCGAGGCGATTCTGGTCCACCATCCGGCGTCTCAGGGGGGGAAAGCGGTACGCGACCAACACCATTTATGGTGGGGATGGCGTGCTGTTGACCTCAACTCGGGATGTTGTGAGTCGGTGGGCGGAATACTTCGAAGACCTCCTCAATCCTACTGGCACGTCTTCCACTGAGGAAGCGGAGCCTGGGGACTTTGGGTCGGGCTCTCCAATCTCTGGTGCTGAGGTCGCCGAGGTGGTTAAAAAGCTCCGCGGTGGCAAGGCTCCGGGGGTGGATGAGATTCGTCCTGAGTTCCTTAGGGCTCTGGATGTTGTGGGGTTGTGTTGGCTTACGCGACTCTGCAATATCGCGTGGACATCGGGGGCAGTTCCCTTGGATTGGCAGACTGGGGTGGTGGTTCCCCTATTCAAAAAGGGGGACCGTAGGGTGTGTTCCAACTATAGAGGGATCACACTCTTAAGCCTCCCTGGTAAGGTCTATTCAGGGGTTCTGGAGAGGAGGGTCCGTCGGATAGTCGAACCTCGGATTCAGGAGGAGCAGTGTGGTTTTCGTCCTGGTCGTGGAACACTAGACCAGCTCTACACCCTCAACAGGGTCCTGGAGGGTGCGTGGGAGTTTGCCCAACCAGTTTACATGTGCTTTGTAGACTTGGAAAAGGCATTCGACCGCGTCCCTCGGGGGGTTCTGTGGCGGGTACTCCGGGAGTATGGGGTACCAGGCCCATTGATATGGGCTGTTAGGTCCCTGTACGACCGGTGTCAGAGCTTGGTCCGCATTGCCGGCAGTAAGTCAGGCTCGTTTCCGGTGAGAGTTGGACTCCGCCAAGGTTGCCCTTTGTCACCGATTCTGTTTATAACTTTTATGGACAGAATTTCTAGGCGCAGCCAAGGTGTTGAGAGGATCCGTTTTGGTGGCCTTAGAATCGCTTCTCTGTTTTTTGCAGATGATGTGGTCCTATTGGCTTCATCAGCTCGTGATCTACAGCTTTCGCTGGAGCGGTTTGCAGCTGAATGTGATGCGGCCGGGATGAGGATCAGTTCCTCCAAATCCGAGGCCATGGTCTTGAGCCGGAAAAGGGTAGCGTGCCCTCTCCGGGTCGGGGAGGAGGTCCTTACCCAAGTGGAGGAGTTTAAGTATCTCGGGATCTTGTTCACGAATGAGGGAAAACTGGAGCGTGAGATCGATAGGCGGATAGGTGCAGCGTCCGCAGTGAAGCGGGCGCTGTACCGGTCTGTCGTGGTGAAGAGAGAGCTGAGTCAAAAGGCAAAGCTCTCAATTTACCGATCGATCTACGTTCCCACCCTCATCTATGGTCATGAGCTTTGGGTTATGACCGAAAGAACAAGATCTCGGATACAAGCGGCTGAAATGAGTTTTCTCCGCAGGGTGGCTGGACTCTCCCTTAGAGATAGGGTGAGAAGCTCAGTCATCCGGGAGGGACTCGGAGTAGAGCCGCTGCTTCTCCACATCGAGAGGAGCCAGTTGAGGTGGCTCGGGCATCTGGTTAGGATGCCTCCTGGACGCCTCCCTGGTGAGGTGTTCCGGGCATGTCCCACCGGGAGGAGACCCAGAGGAAGACCCAGGATACGCTGGAGGGACTATGTTTCTCGGCTGGCCTGGGAACGCCTTGGGATTCCCCCAGAGGAGCTGCTCCAAGTGGCTGGGGAGAGGGAAGTCTGGGCCTCCCTACTTAGGCTGCTACCCCCGCGACCCGACCCCGGATAAGCGGAAGAAAATGGATGGATGGATGGATGGATAGTATTATTATTATTTTTATTATTTTTAAGCAGATTTACGCAGTTTCCGGCAGTTTCTGGCAGTTTTCGGCACTGCCGCTATTTTGCGGTTAGCTTCGGTTAGCTCCGGCCTCGAGAGCCGACTTTGGAGGACCGTGTGTCTGATCAGAGGTTGCCTCATATGGATAAATGAGCTGGAAACGCTTGGTGAACTCTGTGGACGTCTCAGGCCCGGAGCAGTAACCGTCGATCGCTAACCCTGGACATCGAGCTATGTTTTCAGCAGTGTCCGCCATTTTGTGGTTAGCTTCGGTTAGCTCCGGCTTCGGACAGACCATGTCCGATCAGATGTTCCTGTGCTTGGATACATGAGCTGGGAGCTGAACGGTGGTTTTGCGGAGGGACGGATGGACAAAGGAAAACGATGCTGTGGACTACGTGAAGCAGCAGACAACAAGCCAGATCGGAGGAGCAACGAGCTAACATTCTAACAAGCCTTGCTGTAGGATGGACGGGTGGATGCTAACGCCCCACCGGGGACACAGAGCCAACGGGTGGCGGAGAGGCCAGGTGCGGTCGGGAGCTCGCCTCGATGTCCACCTGGCAGCCTAAGATGTTGGATGGACACCGAGCTAACATGCTAAAACACAGAGAAACAGCTGCATCAGCCTTTTGGAGGGGCTAACATGCTAATGTGGTGGGGCTAACATGCTAACGCGGAGGGGTTAATGCTAACGCGGCATAGCTTGTTGGACGGACACCGCGGAGAAACGGCTCCCAGTAAGTTATTAACTCTTTTTCCCTTCATGATGGCTCCAAATGTATGGAGTTAACATGCTAACAGTCCTTCTGTAAACAGTTTGGACCACGTGAAGCAGCACGAAGCTGCAGAGCTCGGACGTGCAACAAGCTAACATGCAAAAAGACTGAAACAGGCTTGACCAGCTCAAAGTAAGAAAAATTTTTTAAGGTATTAATGTGTACTATATGTGTTTTTTGATAATTATGTAGGGTACTGTGTTAGGATAGGCAAAGTGCTTACAGTACCGTACATGTACGTGCATAAGTGGTGGCTGGTGTGTGTTGTCCAACTTACGGCAATTTTCGTGTTACGAACGGGCGTAGGAATGGAACTCGTTCGTAAGTCGAGGATCACCTGTATAACATACTAAAATATCAAATGTTTAAACTAAGAAATTGTACCTTTTAAAAAAGATTCATTCAACCTTTATTTAGACAGGTTAATCCCATTGAGCCTTAGGTACTCATTTACAATAATAATAATAATAATAATAATAATAATAATAATAATAATAATAATAATAATAATAATAATAATAATAATAAACTTTATTTGTATAGCACCTTCCTACAATGCCTTGCATTGACCAAGGTGCTTAACAGGATAAAAAGATGAATAAACTGGAACAATAAATCAGTGAAAATAGAATAAAAAACAACAGTAATAAAAGAAGGCAATGGAAATAAAAGAAATGCTACATACTAAAATACCAAAAGTAATAAAAGTTACACATTGAAAGCTTTTTTGAACAAGTGGGTCTTCAGTCTGGTTTTGAACAGAGTCAGATCAGAGGTGGCACGCAGCTCAAGGGGGAGGCTGTTCCAGGCTTTTGGGCCGGCAACAGAAAAGGACCGGTCTCCCCATTGTTTGTACCTTGAGCGAGGCACCTCCAGCAGGTGTTGACTGGCAGATCGTAAAGCTCTGCCAACAAGAGAGACCTGATTTCTTAACAAAGACTGATAACAATGAATAACAACTGAAACTGAAAGTTATGCACCATAACTCACGTTCCCTGAAGGAAGAGAACGAGGTGCAACATAAATGCTATGGGAATTGCACCCCCGCGCGATTACTTCAAGGAATACAATCACGCCTTTACGGCAGGGGCGTCAGCGTCACGTCAGAGACCCCGCCCTCTGGGTATTTAAGGCACTGACGCCCATCCATCGTTCTCCAAAATGCACTTCACCGAGCTTTCAGCATTGAAAGGGCCAGGTATGTTGCACTTCGTTCCCTTCCTTCAGGGAACATGACTTATGGTGCATAACTTTCAGTTCCCTTATCAGTCATGTCACTCGGTGCAACATAAATGCTATGGGAATGTAATTCAATCACGCCCTTGAGATGCTCAGTAAAATGCATTCTAGTGTGAACGTCCGCCTTTATTCA
>JBBPBX010041511.1:5791-28833 GCA_038048925.1 Garcialebias charrua
CGCTCGGCCCTCGACGAACTGACCTGTCCACCAGCGGTCGCCAGGAAGTCTACCTGCTGCAGACAGACTCCTGACGCCCCGCTGGGGTTCATTGACTTACCTGACACCCTGTGTTTCACGAGGGAGGAGGGGTGATTGCCCTCTCCCTTTATCGTGACTGTTTTCATAAAAATGGTGCTGTGTTTTTTTTTTGTCAAGACATAGGGCAGTTTGTGCTTTTGGTACTGTATTTTTGTGTTTTAAAGAACAAAGCGTCTTTTTAACATACACAGCAGAAACATGTTGTTTTGTGCACACACAAATCTCACCAGCTTTTTGTTGCTTTTCACACATAAAGTCTGGGTTTAAAAGTCTGGTTTCCCATACCACATGGGCGGACGAACCTGTAAAACTGTGAAGTGGTCCCGTTTTGTCAGGCCAACTTCTGCCTTCTGTCCTAGTTCATCGAGGAAGTTCTCGGCAGAACCGTTTGACAAGGAACAAACCTGTTCCTGGCCAATGACTGGCCAGCCTGAGGCGGTCCTGCTATAGGTCTCGGCCATTGCTCACCGTCGTACGCTGGCCTTTTTTGCGGATTACGGCGTATGGCTGAGCGGTGTCGAGGCTGCACGGCCCTGCTCCCACTGGTGTCTCTGGGGGGTTCAAAAGCTTTTCTTGGCATCCCCTCGTGTAGGGCTTCAGCTTGTTTTCGTCTTTGCTCCAGCCTGCTCTGGATACGCTCCAGAGCCCCTCCGAAGAGCTCCGACGGTTCGATTGGGTGGTGAAGGAAGGGGTACCGTTGGCCCTCCGGCAGGTCGATCAAGGTCAGCCACAGGTGGCGCTGGGCGATGACCACTTCAGCCATGCATATCCCCTGAGCGATGGACGTAGTCCCCATCATCCGGAGGATGAAGTCAGTCACCCTGCGGGCTTCCTCCAGGATCTTTGCCGCAGCCTATTTGTACGTTGTTTGCTGGAGATCCTACGGCTTCTCTGCCAAGTAGGCCTGCATCATGGCCAAAGCGTTCATGGCGCGGACCGCAAGGCCCTGAGCTCGGTACCATTTTTTGAGCTGGGAGGCCGAGGCGCGGCAGGCTTTGCTGGGCAGAGTTGGCTTTGCGCCCAACGTCCTGGGGCTAGGTGGGCCGCCAGCGTGTCCTCCATTTGCGGGAGGGTGGCGATTCCTGCTGCCTCCATGCCGGCTATGTCGAGGAACTGGGAGAGTGGCAAAAGCATGGGAGCCCTGGGTTTATCCCAGGTGCAAGTGAGCTCCGTCAGGAAATCTGGAATAATCGGTATTCTGTGTGTTACGGCTGTAGTGGTTTTTTCCTCTTTTTTCTGTTATGGTTCTGGAAACAGGCCTTCTGCAGGTGTTATGTGTTGCCCTGATTGGTGCACTCCTATTATTTAAGCTGCCATGCATGCAGCAGCATGAAGGCTTTTCCCCCCTCCTACTCCTCAGAACACCATTCTGGTTTGGTTTGTACCTTATGGTTGGTGTTGGCGAGTTTTGTCTACAGTAATCATTTTGGGTTTCTCATTTTAGGCATTCATTTATTCATTTATCTAGCAGGTATTCATTTTTCTTGGTTTCTTTGCTCTAAAATAATTTAATAAATACTTTTTTTAGTTAATCAGAAATCCTTGTGTGGTCTCCTTTAATGTTACCCCACCAAATGAGCCTGGTGGACATAACATTGTGGGGGCTCGTCTTAAGCTGTACCTTGTGGTTTTTTTTTTCCCCGCTTGGTTGATTTGATTATTTTTTTTCTTTCGTTTTTTGTCTTATTGTCATATGGAATAAGAATATCCTCCAGATTATCTGAAGGATATTCTTATTCCATACTCATCCACCCGGTCGCTGCGGTCACAGAACAGTAATCTCCTTCACATTCCGAGAACCAAATTAAGGACCATGGGAGACCGGGCTTTCAGTGTGGCTGCCCCCCGCCTGTGGAACTCTCTTCCTGACTGTCTGAGAGCCCCACAGTCTGTGGTTGACTTTAAGAGCGGCTTGAAGACCTTTCTTTTCAACCGAGCATACTCTACCTCCTCATGATTCTACTTTTGATCTTAGTTGATACTGTTATTGATTTTACTTGTTTTATTACTTGTTTTATTGACATTTAATTCTGTTGCACTTTGTAGCACTTTGAGATTTTCATTAATGAAAAGTGCGTTATAAATTGAATTCATTATTATTATTATTATTTTTGTTGTGGTGTGTTCCTTGTGTGTTTGCTTGGAGGTCCATGAGGATTTTGTTTGTTTTGGTATTTTGTGGGCTTTCTTTTTGAGGGGGGAGGAAAGTCTTGCTGGTTAAATAAGTGAGTGCTGACTGGTGTTTGTTGTTTTGGCTACTCCATTTTTAGTCGACCCTGTTTGTTGTTTTTGTTTGTTATTTTTGGGCTGGATTCTGGGCTGAGGGCACCGCCCTGGTTGCTGCCTGAGAGGTTTTGGCCTGGAGGGATTTGCTGCCAGTGGCATTTTGGTGCTTCAACTGCCTTGGCTACCTTGGCTCTTGGATGAAGGCCTGAAGACTAGGCTAAGGTTAGTGAGGTTTTTTTTTTTTTTGTTTCACTTAGTTAGCTGTAGGAAAATGGAGATTTGCCATTTGTTTGCACCAGTCATGCATTTCTTTATAGCTGTTGGAATTTGGTATTTGGTATTCTGGTTGAAATTTGGTATTTGGTATTCTGGTTGAAATTTGGTATTTGTATTCTGGTTGGACTTTGGTATTTGGTATCTGACTAGCTGTTGGAATTTGGTATTTGGTATTTAGTATCTGATTAGCTGTTGGATTTTGGTTTGTTAAAAATTGATATTGTGAGTTCTTTTTTGGCCTCCCCATCTTTAGAACTTTTGGAAAAGCTCACTAAGGAGCAGATTCGTCTGGTAGCCGAACACTTTAAAATTGATTTTGAAGCTGCAAACGGATTGAGGTTACCCCAGCTAAAGAGTTTTTTAAAAGACAATCTTGTAAAATTGAATGTCTTTACTATTTCTCTTTCAGATGCTGATATAACGGATATGACTTCCGGTGGTGCAGATTTGTTAACTGGTGCCTCTAAGTCGGATGAGGAATCTTTGGATCCAACCGTAACTCAAGATTCTCAATTAATGTTTCAATTTAAAAGATCTGAGGTTGAAATGAAGTTTGAGTTGGAAAAGTTACGGCTGGCACATGAACAGGAAGAAAGGAGGTTGGTACGTGAACAGGAAGAGAGGAGGTTAGCACGTGAACGTGAACAGGAAGACAGGAGATTAGCACGTGAACATGAATTTGAAGAAAAGAGGTTAGCACGTGAATATGAGGAAAAGAAGTTAGCACAAGAACAGGAAGAAAAGAGGTTAGCACGTGAACATGAGGAAAAGAAGTTAGCACAGAAAGAAAAGAGGTTAGCACGTGAACATGAAGAAAAGAGGTTGGCATATGCACATGAGTTGGAGCTTAAGAAATTATCTCTGGAAGCTGAGCATCTGAAGTTGAGGTCTGAGGGCAGGTTAAGTGGTGGAACTCTTAATCTGTCTCAAGTTGGTGATGGGTCTTCTGGACGTAACTTGGTTAACATGTTGAAGCTGTTACCTAAATTTAATGAACACGATCCTGATGTGTTTTTCTCTTTGTTTGAGGACATGGCAGAGGACAATGACTGGAGTGATCCAGATTGCTCCATTCTACTACAAAGTGTGCTGGTGGGTAAGGCCCAAGAAGCTTATGTTTCATTACCTTCAGCTAAAAGAAAGGTGTACAAATCAGTAAAGAAGCTGTTTTGAAAGCTTATGAACAGGTTCCAGAATATTACAGGCAACAATTTAAGAACTACAGGAAGACTGAAAAACAGACAAATACAGATCTTGTCAGAGAGTTAAACATACAGTTCTATCGTTGGTTATCAGCAGAGGGTGTGGATGATTTGAAATCCCTTTGTGAATTGATAGTGTTGGAACAGTTTAAGAACATTATTCCACATCGGGTTGCCACATATGTTAATGAACATACTGTAATGTAAAAACAGCTGCTAGAGCTGCTGTTTTAGCGGATGAATATGTTTTAACGCACAAAGCTGTGAGGGATTATAACTTGGAGGATCATAGCCCTAAGGAATCCCACCATGAATGGTTCCCTAGTAAAACTAGAAGGGATCCTACTGTGAAGTCTAAAGCAGACTCAACCTGTAACTATTGTCATGAGACGGGACACTGGAAAAATGAATGTCCTCGGAGTTTAAGGTCTAGCCTGAATAAGAATAAACAAGATAATCCGAAACCCGTGGCTTTAGCCAGTGTTGTGCAGTCACAGTCAATGGAGTCTACAACTCCAGCTGAAGTTGGAGGTGTTAAACCAACAGTTTTAGCTTCACTTGTTGACTTTATGTCTGTTCCAGAACTAGACAACACAGAGCCCCAGATCCTTGAGAAGGATGTCAAACGGTGCTCCTTTCATCACCCAGGGGCAGTGGTGGGCAACGCTAATCCAAAAATTAGTTCCGCTATTTCTAAAGCACTAATTAATTTATTTAGGTCCGCAATTTCAAAAGCACTAATGTCTTATGAAAATTAGGGGAAGCTAATTCTAATCCGCTAATTAAATTCAACAATTGGTAGCAGCAAGTTATGCAATATTTGCACTACACTGCCAACTAGCGGTGCATGAACTGTTATACAGTAAGTTGTTTGAGTTTCAGAGTATTTAGTTTGGTTCTCTTCAACAGGTTTCACAAGGACAAAATGTACCCATTCCAAAGTCTGTTAGCTAAACTGCTGACATATTTGGCTGTTTTTTTTTTCTTCTTTTGTTACTTTTAGTACCACTAGATCGCATGTGTCAAACTCAAGGCCCGTGGGCCAAATCCGGCCTACCATAACCGTTTCTGTGGCTCTCTACACCCTAGAACTTCAAGATAACAGTTGTAAGCATGTTGTTCTCAGGTGATGGGTCCCCATCCCTACACTCCCTGGTCTCTCTGTTAATTGTCTTGCTTATCTCCTCCATTTTGTTGTCCAGGTGTTTGTGATTGTCATGCTGTGTGTTCATGTACCTGTATATAAAGTCAGGGATTTTGTAATTGATAAAGCTCTGTATATGTTGTATAACACAATCATTGTTCCACATTTAATCTATTGTACTGTATTGAGGTTTGGGGAAAAGCGTGCAAAACAATTACAAAGCCTGTTTTTATTTTACAAAAGAGAGCTGTAAGAGTAATCACCAGAAAACATTTCAGTCACCCATCAAACACCTTGTTTCTTCAGCTAAATTTATTGAAATTCCAGGAATTGGTAGAATATAGTATTTTATCAGTTATGTATAGGGCTCATAATAACACATTACCTTTAAATATCCAAAGAAATTTAGACAAAGTTATTACAATCTTAAAGGGACAGATATTCATCAAACCACAATTCAGAACCAGCTTAAAGGGACGGTCTACCTCAATTCAGGGAGTTGGATTGTGGAATGTTCTGGAGAGTGATGTTAAAAATGCAAAATCAATTCATTCATTCATTCATTCAACCTTTATTTATACAGGCTAGCCTCGTTGAGTCACGGGGACTCATTTACAAGAGGGACCTGTCTCACTCACACCAAACAACCATCCACTCTCACACTCACACCTAGGGTCAATTTAGAGTCACCAATCAGCCTAACAAGCATGTTTTTTGGTCTGTGGGAGGAAACCGGAGTACCCGGAGGAAACCCACGCATGCACGGGGAGAACATGCAAACTCCACCCAGAAAGGCCCCGGACCGGGATTTGAACCGGCAACCTTCTCGCTGAGAGGCAGCAGCTCTACCAGTTGTGCCAACGTGCTGCCCAATGTATACATTTAAGAAAAAGGTCAAAAAGGACTTGCTCAAAAACTATATATGATGAAGCTTAGTGTGTTTGTGTATTACAGTTAGAAAAATTAAGTAGAGTTATTCATTTTGTGATGTAGTTTGAAGGTTATCATTGGTTGAACAAACTGTGAAATAAATAAGGGGCAGATATAATAAGATTTCATCTTCTTTCTGCTCCTTTCATTTTATCCTACTTGTATTCTTGTATCTGATGAAACTGTTTTGTATTGTTCTTTTAAAATGAATGAATAAACATCAAATCAAATCAACGGCCCAGTCAGAGTCCAGAACCTGAACCTGAAACCTTCAGAGAGCTGAGCAGAAACCTCAAAGAACTGAAGCAACAATGGAAAGTGGGTCAGAACTCCTCCAGAACCAGGAGAGAGACTGATGAAGTCCTGCAGAGAACCACAGAGGATTCTGCTGCTGAAGGAGGTTCTGTTGGGTCAGAGGCACAAGCTGAGGTTAAATTTTAATGATTTTAGAACTTGTTAAAGATCAGCCATCCAGCTAACTGTCTATCCATCCATCCATTCAGCTAAAAGTCTATTCATCCTTGTATCTGATGAAACTGTTTTGTATTGTTCTTTTAAAATGAATGAATGAACATCAAATCAAAAATAAGTCTGTATCTCTGTGTTTATCATTGTCCTGGCATTGTCTCCTCCTGTTGCCTCTGTCTCCTGAGTTCCTTGTGATTCCCTGAGTATGTAAGTTTGCTGCCCTGCGGACGCCATTTTGAAGAGTCCTAATGGTGAACTACTTTTTTTAAATCCAGCAGATTTGACCATTTCGTGAAACTCTCAAGCTCAGAAAAACTTGTGCTATAACGTCAGCTATGAAATATATTTTTTCTCAGCAAAGAAATAATTGTTTTACCGTGTTTTGTTGTAAAATCCTGGCTTCTTTGGCCGTCGCGGACGCCATTTTGAAGAGTGCTAATGTGGCGAAATTCTATTTTTAAATCCAGACGCGTCGCGTAGGCCCTGAGAAACATCCATAAGTTCACCCTCCATGTTAAAAAGTCTTCGTCTGACTCTTCGAAAACAAGCAATAAGGCTCCAGAGTAACACACTGGCTGCTAACTGCTAGAGAGAGAGCACACACCAAGAGACTGAGGGGGACGCTTTTTTGTGACGGACCACATCCGGCGCTGCTCGTAAATACGTTATTTCGTTTTTACTGATAGATAAATAGTTATTAGCGGTACTGCATTTTAAATAAAAATAGCATAAATCCGCTTATGAATTATAAAACTTAGTCAATCCGCTGTAAAGCTAACAGATTATTTAGCTACACTAAAAGCGGATTAGCGCAATAGCGCTCCCTAGCGGTCGGAGGGCCCACCACTGCCCAGGGGTTTGTTTCTCTGTGTGGCAGTATAAAAAAAGTGGCTGTGAAGCTTCTGCGTGACACTGGAGCATCTGAGTATTTCATATTGCTGGGTTGCAGTCACGTGACCCGGAAGTGGCGCGAAATTCAGATGGGGGGCAGGAAGTGATTTTCCCCAGTTCAAAACACAGCAGAATGGATTACAGCAAGTATGCCAATGCCCTAAATAGACTGGCGAGGACGAGTTTTGGGTTAACCATTTAGGATCAAAAGAAGCTTTAAATGGTTGTCGACTTGTTTCTGCCCGGGTGAGTAGTGAGTTGCATTATTTATTTAGTAATTAGCCTATGCTAACTACGCTATCGCTAATGCTAACAACATGTTTAGTTAGCCCCCTGTTATTTCTATGTGCGTGGATCTACTTACAAATAATATATTTAGCTTCTGTAAAGCCAAATTCGTGCTGGAGTTGTATGTGTTAACGTTGAGTCATATGCATTTCTACATTGTAGGTCAACCATTCTCAGAGATCTACAGTAACTCCATTAAAAACATGGTTTGTGGCTAAAGTGGGGAAGTAGTCACAGCCCACTGTGACTGTATGGCTGGGTAAGTTATATTTATTTGTATTTAGCTTTTATTGTTTTGTTTTGCTATTAGCATGAATGTCCCACTACGTAAAAATTATATTTTCTATTCAGGACTCATCTCAGTGGGGATTTAATGGCTAAATACTAGTAGGCCTACTGTTATTCATTTTCTTGCATATTTTTTCAGACTGTCAGAATCTTGCTCCCATGTAGGAGCAGTTCTTTTTGCAACAGAAGCTGGGGTGAAAATGAAGAAAAGTGCTTCATGTATCACAGAAATAAATGGTTAATGCCATCACACATGGTAAGTTAATGTACTGAAAATATTATGATTTTTTTTGTTTTGTTAATATCATCAAGGTGATTGTATCTTCTTTGTAACTTCAGATACCAGTTGCACCTGTTGCCAATATTGATTTTGTATCAGCAAGATCAAAGAAGAATAAATTAGATGATGCCATTGCAGGGGGGACAAGTAAGCAAGTTTGTCAACTGGTTATATTCCTCAAAGAAAAATTATGTGTGAAACACATGCATTATTTGTATGAATTTTAGTTCCTATAATATATATATATTTTTTTACATCAATTCATTCTTTTTTGGCCACCTCTGCAGGCAAGATACCTAAAAGTCACACAAAACAGCTCCACTTCTGTCCAAAGGTAGGGAAAGATTCTGAGACATATGTGCAGTTTTTTGAGGCCTTACAAAAAAACTTTCCAAGAAGTGCTGCTTTGATGTCCAGGGCACCGTATCACAGAGAGTTTGTCCCCAAGTCTGTCTCCTCATTACCAAAGTCTCTCTTAAGTACATGTTATGCACCAGAAATAAATTTAAATTTAAGTTTGTTAAATACATTTTGCTCTTATTCCAGATATGGCTGTAAATTTGAAGCAACAGCCCGAAAACAGTACGAACAACTCCAGTGTACGGACCATGAGGGGTTTTCCTGCATGGACAGTGGGCTGTGGTTAAACTCAAGGTGGCCATACATGGGAGCCTCACCAGATGGAGTCGTTTCATGTGACTGTCATGGAGCCAGGGTGTGTGAAATCAAGGTAAAATTTATTTCTCAAAAGGTTTGGACTACTGCACTGCAGACTTTGCGCACCTCACAGTATGAATGTTACAACTATAATTTTTTACTCAAATCTTTGTTGTTTGCATATTTCACAGCATGTAGCTGTAGTTTTGGGGATGGTCTTGCCGTTTGTGGGATGTTGCCTTGTTTCCAGTTAAAAAATGTGTGACCTTTCCATCACCTTTTAAAACTTAGTCCAGATTAATACATTCTTACCTGTGG
The DNA here is from genome assembly GCA_038048925.1 of Garcialebias charrua. Taxonomy (NCBI): domain Eukaryota; kingdom Metazoa; phylum Chordata; class Actinopteri; order Cyprinodontiformes; family Rivulidae; genus Garcialebias; species Garcialebias charrua. The sequence continues at coordinate 14,841 of JBBPBX010041511.1, forward strand.
AACACACCTGGTTGACAGAGACATAAATATAGTCTCATTTTCTAACATTAGTGTTGGATAGTGAAATGAGTGAAACACAATCTTTAAAAAAGTATCATATTGAAACCCGCTCATTCTCAATCAGTTCATCTGGACAGTTTCACCAGTACTAGTTCCACTAGTACTAGTACCAGTACTGTTCTAATATGTTAAATAACGGCACATACAAATGTCATAAGTCATAAATGTTGCAAAATGAGTCTACTTCAGAACAATGTTTTTATTTCAATAGCAAAACTCATGTTCAAATCTTCATTCTCAATGAACTGATTGAGAATGAGCGGATTTGATACCTGGACTATTGAGAATGAACTTTCTTATCATATTGAAAGGTTTTGGAGACTACCGTATTTATTTTTCATGTCTAAGTTTCATTGTCTTGTCCTTCAGTGCCCACAGAGCAAACAGCATGAAGTCAGTCTGAGGATGTGTGCTGGACAGCCTGGTTTTTGTCTCGTCAAGGTTGGAGATTCTGTACAACTGGATAGGAACCATCCTTATTACCATCAGGTCCAGGCTCAGATTCACATTGTGGATGTACAATATTGTGATTTTGTAGTATGGAGTGAAAATGATATTTATGTGGAAAGAATTCTGCCAGATGACCAGCTGTGGGAAACAGCAGTTCCCAAAATTCAGCACTATTTTACACATTGCATCCTACCTGAAATCCTGGGACAGAAATTCACACGTGACTAACCAATCTAAGAATCAAGAATGTTATTTGGAGTAGTTGATGAAAGGAGTTTGAAAAGTTTATACAAATTTAAACAGTTGCTCTTTTTTTCCCCAAAAACATTTGTCACTACCATAACATGTTTCAGCTACACCTGTAGCAAGCACTCTGCAGAAGGGTCATGTGATGTTGTTACATGTCATGACAGCTGTTTTTTTTTTACAATAATCTTAATTGAAAAGTTAAGTATGTTAAATCGAATGATATATTTAAATCAATATGAGATTAGCTTGTGAATTTCAAAGGTGTTCTAATATGTTAAATAACAGCACATACAAATGTCATAAGTCACAAATGTTGCAAAATGAGTCTACTTCAGAAAAATGTTTTTATTTCAATAGCAAAACTCATGTCATTTTAACTGACCAATATTCACAAAGATTGGTTATGGAGTTCATTGAATAAATTAAAAATATTCAACCTTATTGGGTAAATTTTTTGTCTTCTTCCTGAATAATTAACATGTACAAATATGGTCTGTAACAGTATTAGTAATTTAATTTACTTTTGATTTACTTCAAATGATAAATACATGTATAATAATTTAAACTTAAAATATTTGTTCCAAAACGAACAGGGATTTTTCGGAACATTACTCCAGAGGGACAACAGATTCTGAGATGTTGGACAGTGCACAGCAAATTACAGCAATTTTGTCAACCAATGCTTGTGAGTCAGTGGATTTGACAGCCATGTGCTCTTGCTAAAGAATTGGTAGGCTTTTCAATAAATACTTCAAAACAGTCCAGTATTACTGCAACCTTAAGTCCAAAGGCCTTTCTGAATGACATGGGCATAGTTGATTGAATTACTTGTCGCTCAGGCCACTCTATTAAGAATTCTAATCTTTCATGGAGAACATGAATCATTCTAAAACAAATTCGAGACACAGTGGCTTTTGACACATTAAATCTATAGGCAAGGTCTTGAAGCTGCAGATTTAATCTGAGACGCATAAGTATCATAATAAATTGCTCAAATTTGGAGAGTGCTGACAGTGATGACATGCTGAGGTTCACAGAGCTGAAAAATTTGCATCAAAACTAAAAAGTTGGGCAGTCCCGTATAAAACTTTGTTTTCTCGTTGTTCTGGAAGGTTTCAGGAGTAAATTTAGTCACTGAGACTTTTTCCTTAAGGTCGCAGATCTCAGTTGTGTAGCCTTTCACTGCATCCTCCAGCTTTGTGAGGTCAACCATGCTTAGATCCGTCTGGTATTCTGCATCTGCAAATATTTAATTATTAAAAATTACGTTCAGCAAATTCAATAAATAAATAAATAGTATTTTTATTTATTATTATTTTACCTTTGAATCGTTCATTTTCAGGGGCTGGTAAGCTTTCTTCACAGAGCTCATCTTCCAGACTGTTGGCCTCCTCCTCAGTGGCAGTGCAGAGAAGCTTCCGGGCCTTAGCTCTTTCCCCACGTCGGAGGGATGCTTCTGTCCAGGCCTATGTTACTTCTTTGCTACCCCAGGTTAACAGTAGGGGCCCAGTCTTGGGAATGTACATCACCTGCTGCACTCGGACAACCTAAATATAAGACGCCACTTTAAAGTCAAACACGTAAATGCATTTCCTAGCACTAAGCTAACCGCTAACAACATTAGCATTCTAATCGGATTTTTTCTGGGAACAACCAAGTGTTGAACCACTACACAAGCTAGGGCATAACATATCTTACCTGTCTTTCTAGTAACTGTCCAATAAAATATATGAAAAAATGATTTAAATGATACTATCCTTAGGCCTACCTGTTACAAAGTGGTTGCTGCTACAGAAGGAAACGGCTGCGTTTACTTCCGGACCCCCAACTGCATTCTGTGACGTCACTGCTACGTCATCTGCAACCCAGCAATTGGAATCTGTTTTGCCATTTTCTCCATATTCTGATACCGGTTGTAGTGTCTTGATTAGAGGTATTGGGTTGAAAACTTTCTCTGTGCCTCTCCATAAGATCTACTTACAGTCTGAACTGGTTCAAGGAGAAGTAAATGTAGGCATTCCTCCTTCTTTGCCTGTGGAATGTGTGTCTTTCATTCTAGGAAACAACCTGGCAGGTGGACGCATGTGGCGAGATGTTGCACCTCCTCCGGTAGACTGAGATTCTCCATTTGTTTCAGACGAATGTGCTCGAGACTTTCCTGAGGCATTTCCAGCTTGTGCAGTAACTCGTGCCATCACTCGTTCTTTGGCTGAAAAGAAGGTTGAGTCTGGTAAGCCTGGTTCTATTTGTAAGAAGACTGCCTGTTTGCCAACTCTTCCTCTTCCCTTGTCACTCAGAGAGTCGATTGCGGCCCAGTAGGAGGACACTACATTGGCTGCTCTGTTTGGACAAGTCCAGGCAGCTGAACAGGACACAAAGGTGTCAAATGGGTATTTCCAACAAGAAGGACTGTTGGTACGTGTAACCTGCACAAAATAATTAACATGCATTTTATTTTGAAGAGGACAATATGACGGCACGCTTTAAATTCCGGGTCAGAGGTGAACTCGGGTGTTCCGTCATAGGTGTGCTGCTGACGCTGTGGCTGGCTGCTTGAGCTCGGCGTCTTCATAATCCATGGGAGAAACACGCTGTATCAAGCCCAATTAACACGACCGGAGGAATTTATTAGGTGTTTTTGTCAACCACTCGACGGTGAGTCGTTTGTTTACGTAATTTGGGTTCCTTTTTATGAAATAGAAATACGGTGGCGACACGCCCACTCCATCCATGTATTTATGATTTAAAGTGGTCTTAGTGATCGAAAGATCATTCTCTTTTTTTTGAGTTTGTGGCCTAATAGAAGATATTCATTCATTCATTCAACCTTTATTTATACAGGCTAGCCTCGTTGAGTCACGGGGACTCATTTACAAGAGGGACCTGTCTCACTCACACCAAACAACCATCCACTCTCACACTCACACCTAGGGTCAATTTAGGCCCTGTTTACACGGACACTGTGTGGGGGAAACGGATGTTTTGGGTATGTTAATTAGGTGAAAAGTTTTGCGTTGACACTGTCGAATTCTGTGGATACGACTCTCTCCCCCTCCACCCCCCGTCCTCATGATTTCACTGTAGTTACCATGCTGGGCCTTTAGATGGCGCTGTGATTTTTGGAACCTTCACTACTGCGCATGCGCTGCCTGAGGTAAACAGAGCAGCTGCCTCGTCTGTTTTCCTCTCTGGCTAAAATCAGCTAACTACAAGTTGTTGTCAACAAGTTAACAACAAGTTAAAGCTGGAATTTGGATAAGAGTCAACAGATTTGAGTCAGTGGGACCCGCTTCATCTAACAAGCTGCACTGAGCCTGTGGACCAGAACCGCTGAGTGGACTGTGGACCAGAACCGCTCAGTGGACTGTGGACCAGAACCGGACTTTACGCCGTGATAAACAGCTGACTTACAGCAGGTAAATCAACATTCTTAATATAATGTGTGCTTGTGTTTACTTTGATCACACAACAACTGAGTTTTTATTTATTTATTTATTTATTTCTGCCAGGTGGAGAAGCTGTCGTTGACAGGCAGACGGTTTGGCGGTTCTGATGGGTCCAGATGAACACACAGCAAGAGTCCAGTTCATTAACGTAGTTACAGTTCGGTTCACGTGTTTTAATAGTGTGTTCAGTTTAATTCTCAGTGTTTGTGTTTAAACTTTGGTGCTGAATAAATAAATAAATAAAAAATAAACCTGTGTCTTCATTTTCACAGCACGTTACGCACTGTTTAAAAAATGTAACGAGTCCAGATAGATACTGTAGTTCAGATAAATTTACATCTCCCACGCCAACATAAATACTGTTTATTATTGTTAAACTGTTATATTTTGCAACGTGACACGTGAAATGTCACTGTCCGCGCGTGCGGGCTGCGCGCATGTGGTTGATAACAAAAGCTCCACGGGAGATGTTTACATTATCAGCGGGGGGTCTACGAAAAACTTCCACCTTGAGAGCAGGGTCAGAAAAGTATCGGTGTCATCGAGGGGGGCCAGCAGCGTCGTGTAGGCGATAAGCAAAGTCGCAAAGAGAAAGTAGCGGTTACACTCAAAATACGCGCCGTGTAAACTGGCCCTTAGAGTCACCAATCAGCCTAACAAGCATGTTTTTTGGTCTGTGGGAGGAAACCGGAGTACCCGGAGGAAACCCACGCATGCACGGGGAGAACATGCAAACTCCACCCAGAAAGGCCCCGGACCGGGATTTGAACCGGCAACCTTCTCGCTGAGAGGCAGCAGCTCTACCAGTTGTGCCACCGTGCTGCCCATATATATACGTAAAGTATTAATAGAGCCTTTGATTTTTGTAATTTCATCCTTTAAGGACAATTTTAGTTACTTCTCAGTAAATTTGTTGACGGCCTATAGAAATCTGGAATTGGTTAATTTCTTTTGAGTTGCGCAACAAAAGAAATTACCATTTGTTTATTGAAACGATACTGACGTAAATTAAGCTTAAATTGACTCCTATCTGAATTAAATTGGGATAAAACTTGGAAGTGCATTTTAAACCTTGATCTGTAACATTAATTAGATATGTAACTTTAATTTGATCTGAAACTTTGGTTTGAACTGTACTGTTGATGTGATCTTTGAAGTGAAGTTCATTGAATGATTCTTGAAAAAATACTTGCTGGAATTATTTGTTTTATGTGAATGTTTAACTATTTTTGATAAGTTTAGTCCTGTGTATATAATATGCTAATTTTTGTTTTATTTATGACCTTGTTTAGGTCAGTTTTTTCTTCACCCCCTGTTCCTACCCAGGATGGCGAGCTACAGGAACCCCGCAGCTGTGCGGTAGGACTTAATTGCACCAGATTACTTGTTTTTCCTGGACACATTTACCTTGGATCATGAACTGTAAACCGAATTATTGATTGATGGACCATTAATCAAGCAATTAATTCCTTCATCCGGAATCAAGGACTGATTTAAAATAGGAAAAAAAATAACTCTTGGGTGTACGGTAATCAGGGTCTGTTTTGTTGTGTGTATTTTGTCTCTTGGTTGAAAACATTGTCTGTTTTGTTGTGTGTTTTTTGTCTATCGGTTATACTCAGAAGATTATTATTATTATTATTACAAATATTATTTTATGAATACCTTAAGTATGTACAATACAAATACCTTAAACTTAAACTTCTTGTCTGATGGTGTTTTTATGCACACAACAGGCTCCTCAGCTGAACTTTTTTTCTGACTGCCTATTAATATATCTGGCCGTGGTCAGGCGCCTAGCCATAACAAGCGTTACACGTGGCGAGCTAGCCAGGAGCCTGTGGGTGTGAATATTTTTTTGGGTTACTTATTTACACTTTTGAACATTTCAGTCTTGGGGAAGAAGAAAAAAGTAAAGATGGATTGTGTTGTTAAATCTGGTATAAATATATCACAGTCAGTGATGATTACAGGTGCTACTAGAACTGAGACTGATGGAGAAATACTTGATTGCTTGGGTAGCTATGGTGAAATTAATCGTACTTTGTATATAACTGATTCCTCAAGCAGTTTTTTTAAAAACCTGATTGTTGAGTTTGCGGATGTAACTGCTTTTTCTGCGTTACAACCGCTTCTACCTTATACTTATTCCTCTAAAATTAACACTGGCCGTGTGTTCCGTGTTACTGCCTTGGCACTCGAGTACGCAGCCACAGCGGACAGCAGTAGCAGCAGCCCTCAGCCCAACTACATTGCTGAACTTAAGAAAATAGCTGATCAAAGTGGCCATCGTTTTGAAGATGTCCTGAAGACAGTAATGAGCCAGATAGGCCAACATTTGCATGTAGCAGGAGCAGATGAGCACTTTGGTGATAATGCTGATGATGATGACGACTATGAAGACGACGAGGAGGAGGATGGAGAAAAGGCAAAAGAGGACCAAGGAGTACGACCCCGTCGCAGGCCAACTGGACCTGCTCCAAGGCTGCCATTGTCCATCAATGACCTCAATCCACCTTAAATACAACGGGTTGTTGTTGAGCATGTGGTCCGAAATACTGATTTGACTGGTCCAACCCCACTTCGTCTACGTACTTTTTCAGGAAGGCTTCCTAAGCCAAGCAATGAAGCTGATTTTGAGTCTTGGCGTTCCCAGATTGAATCTCTGCTTGCTGACCCCAGCCTTTCAGCACTGCACGTCACCAGACGAATCACAGAGAGCCTGTCATCCCCTGCAGCTGACTTGGTTAAAGGTTTGGGCCCCAACACAACACCAACAGTTTTGCTAAATATATTGGATTCTGCCTTTGGAACAGTGCAGGATGGTGAAGAATTGTATGCGCAATACTTAAACATTCTGCAGAATCCAGGAGAAAGACCGTCAACTTACCTTCAAAGACTTCTGCTCACTCTTAATACTGTTGTGAAGCAAGGAGGGATCTCACCTGCTGACATCAATAAACATCTGCTGAACCAGTTTTGTCGTGGTTGTTGGGACAACACTGTCATAACCAAGTTGCAGCTGGAACAAAAGAAGTAACCCACCATCCTTTTCTGAGTTGTTGTTGCTTCTGAGGACAGAAGAAGACAGACAACATGCTAAAGAATCACTGATGAAAAAGCACATTGGAGCATCAAAACAGAAAGTTCACATCCAGTCCCAAAGTGCCTGTCCTTGTGAACATTCTACATCCAATGAAGAGCTGAAAGAAATGAAAAAACAACTCCAGAAATTACAGCAGCAAATGTCTCAACTTCTGTCCAGGAAAAGTCCAGCTGAATTCAAGTCCCTATCAAGACAGAACAAATCATACTCTTCTTCACCTCAGTTAAAAACCAAGCCCAAGCCCTGGTACTGCTTTAATTGTGGAGAAGATGGACATCTTTCCTCCTCTTGCACAAATAAAGCAAACCCCAGTCTAGTTGAGCAGAAAAAGAAACTGTTACGTCAAAAGCAGCAAGAATGGGATGCCAAAAATTCAAAATCATTAAACTAGAAACGGCTTCTGTAGTGGGACACACAGAAGCTGTGTACAGTATTTTCTGGTGTATAGGCCGCACCTGTGTATAGGTTGCATTGTCCAATTATCACCAATAGATTGGAAAAATCCCTAGATAGGTTGCACTGGTGTATAGGTCACACCTACGTTTAGCTCTGTTGCAAATGTCTGCCACAGGAGCGCACAGCAAGGCTTTTAAGAAGATTAACACTTAAAAACAATTATTTGTTTGATAAAAATTATAGCAAATATGTGTCTGAGCTGAACTTTTCCTTAATAAATGAACGTAATTGTGAAATGAGCTGGATTTAAAAATTTGTTTCACCGAAAGTGATAACAAGCCATATATAGGTCGCACCTGAGTATAGGTCGCAGGCCTTGAAAAAAACCATAAAAAGGAGCGACCTATACACCGGAAAATACGGTATATGAACGGTCCCAAAGAACACAAGACAATGACACTGCCACAAGGTCTTGTTGGCACAAAGAGCACAGGTCAAGTTCAAATAAAAGGAGATCAGTTTAACTGCCTCTTTGATTCCGGCTCACAGGTTACTACTATCCCCTACTCCTTCTACAATACTTACCTCAGGGATCATGAAATAAAACCAATAAACAACCTGTTGGAAATAGAAGGAGCAAATGGACAAAGAGTGCCTTATCTGGGATATATAGAGATCAACATGACCTTCCCGCCTGAATTGTTTGGGTTTCCTGTGGAAGTTGACACACTTGCTCTCATTGTGCCTGATGTTAAACCATCTCAACATTTGATTCTCATTGGCACCAATGCCTTGGATGTTGCTTACAGCACCCATTTTGATACGCATCATGACCAGTCATTTCAACCTACAACCTCTGGTTACATAGCCGTGTACAAGATCCTCCAGAACCGCTATGCTCAGAGTTTGGAGGACTATACTGCAACTGTCACTCTGCAGTCAAATCAGCCTCAAGTCATCACTGCTGGCCAAACCACAGTTGTGGAAGGGTGCTTAGCTGCAAGATTGTGGCAAGATGAAAAACAAGTCCTCCTTGAACACCCGAGGTCCTATACTCTCCCTGGTGGGCTCATGGTAAAAACCTGCCTCATTGACTTGCCTCAACACCGACCTTGTCAATTGCCAGTTGTTGTAAGCAATGAGTCTGACCATGAGATCCATATTCCAGCACGAGCAGTTATAGCAGAACTCAGCACTTTTCAGAGTGTGATCTCAAAAGAGCAAAAAGTCCAGAACTCAACCCAGTCTACAGAGTCGCTACAACCTTCTCAACTACAATACAATTTTGGAGATTCACCTTTATCCCCAGAATTGAAACAACGAATCGTCCAAAACCTCAACAGTATTCCTGAGGTCTTTGCAAAGCACGATCTGGACTTTGGCCGGACAGACAGTGTTAAACATCAAATCAAGTTGTCTGATCCCACTCCCTTCAAACAAAGGCCAAGACCAATCCACCCTCAGGATGTTGATGCTGTAAGAAAGCACTTACAAGAACTTTTTGATTCAGGAGTCATACGTGAGTCTGACTCACCATTTGCCTCTCCAATTGTGGTTGTACGCAAAAAGAACGGCGGTGTACGCCTCTGTATTGATTACAGAAAGTTAAATCTCCAAACTATAAGGGACACCTATGCTCTCCCCAAGCTTGAAGACACATTTTCTGCCCTTTCTGGATCAAAATGGTTCACTGTGTTAGACCTCAAGTCAGGATATTACCAGATTGAGATGGAGGAAAATGATAAATCCAAAACTGCCTTTGTCTGTCCTTTGGGGTTTTGGGAATTCAATTGCATACCACAAGGGGTCACTAACGCCCCAAGCACATTCCAACGGTTGATGGAAAGATGCATGGGAGAATTAAATCTAAAAGAAGTTTTGGTTTTCATCGACGATTTGATAATTTTTGCACCTACCTTGGAGGAACATGAAAAACGCCTGATGAAAGTTCTCAACAAACTTAAGGACTTTGGGTTGAAGTTGTCAGTCGAGAAATGTGTGTTTTTCCAAACATATGTGAAATATCTGGGGCATGTAGTATCCAAGAATGGTGTTGAGACGGATCCAGATAAGATCAAAACACTTACTTCTTGGCCAGTGCCCAAGAACCTGAAATAGTTGAGATCTTTTCTTGGGTTCTCCGGATACTACCGCCGTTTCGTCCAAGGATATTCAGCCATAGTTAAGCCACTGCATGACCTGACTGCTGGTTATCTGCCATCCCAGAAGAAATTGAGACCAACTGTAAAACCAGAGAATTACCTGAACCCCAGATCACCTTTTGGAGGACGGTGGATATCCGTGTGCCAGCAAGCTTTTGAAACCATCATTGAGAAACTAACTTCTGCTCCTGTACTGGCATTTGCTGATCCCCAAAAGCCCTACACACTCCACACCGACGCCAGATCCACTGGTCTTGGAGCAGTGTTGTATCAGGAGCAGGATGGAACGAACGGAGTTGTGGCATATGCCAGCAGAGGCCACTCGCGGAGTGAGTCCAGGTATCCTTCTCATAAATTGGAGTTTCTCGCTTTGAAATGGGCAGTGACAGAGAAATTTTACGACTATCTTTATGGTGCTCAGTTCACAGTGGTCACAGACAGCAATCCACTAACTTACCTGTTATCTTCAGCAAAACTCGACGCTACCAGTTGCAGGTGGCTTTCAGCTTTGTCTACCTTCACATTCAAGATCATTTACAGAGCTGGAAAGCAGAACAGGGATGCTGATGGATTGTCTCGTCGACCTCATGGTGAGCTCAAAAAGGCGTTCAATACAAGATCAACTGGACTTTATTTGTAACAGAAAACGTTTCGACTCCCATCCAGGAGGCTTTCTCAATTCCATGAACAACTGTGAGAAGTTTGGAGTTATAACTCACAGTTGTTCATGGAATTGAGAAAGCCTCTTGGATGGGAGTCGAAACGTTTTCTGTTACAAATAAAGTCCAGTTGATCTTGTATTGAACGCCTTTTTGATTTATCATGTCCTGGACGACTGAGAATCTTCACCAGGTCATGGTGAGCTGTCTGATGATCCTACCTCCCGGAAGGAACATGAACAAATCCTGAAATTCGCCCAGCAACACCTCAATGAACCAGATTATGTTTCCATTGATCCATACACCATCGAAGCAGTTTGTGCTCGTCACCTGATCTACAGCTCAGATACACAGCATGACAATGCTCTAGTGTTGTCTATGTCTGCCTATGTAAATAGTCTACCTGACAGTTTCACTGATGATGAACAGTTCAGCTCCCCTTTACTTCCTGGATTCTCAGCAGATGACATTGCGGCCAAGCAGAGTGACGACCCTGTTATCCGCCATGTCATAGCTCAGCTGGAACGAGGAGAGTCACCATCACCATCAGCAAGGGAAGAACTTCCTGAACTGTCCCTTCTACTCCGAGAAGTAAACAAAATGGAGCTCCAAAACAACCTTCTCGTTAGGAGGAGACAAATGGGAAGTGAACCAAGATACCAACTCATATTACCCGAGGAGTGATGTACTCCACAAACTGCATAACCAAATGGGCCACATGGGAATTGAAAGAACTCTCGACTTAGTTCGTTCCCGTTTTTACTGGCCCAGAATGTACATCAATGTTGTTAACAAAGTCAGAACCTGTGAAAGGTGTGTGAGACACAAATCATTGCCTGACTGAGCTACACCTTTGGTCAACATCCAAACCACTCATCCTTTAGAGTTGGTGTGTATGGATTTCCTCTCTGTAGAACCAGATCGCAGAGTCAAAGACATTCTTGTCATAACAGACCACTTCAAAAAGTAGGCCATTGCCATACCAACTCCAAACCAAAAAGCTATCACTGTTGCCAAGTGTTTGTGGGACAATTTCCTTCTGCATTATGGCATCCCGGAAAAGTCACACAGTGATCAGGGTTCAGATTTTGAATCACGAATTGTTCAAGAGAGGAGCCAATTGAGGTGGCTCGGGCATCTGGTTAGGATGCCTCCTGGACACCTCCCTGGTGAGGTGTTCCGGGCATGTCCCACCGGGAGGAGGCCCAAAGGAAGACCCAGGACACGCTGGAGGGACTATGTTTCTCGGCTGGCCTGGGAACGCCTTGGGATTCCCCCAGAGGAGCTACTCCAAGTTGCTGAGGAGAGGGAAGTCTGGGCCTCCCTACTTAGGCTGCTACCCCCGCGACCCGACCCCGGATAAGCGGACGAAAATGGATGGATGGATGGATGGAATTGTTCAAGAGCTCTGCAAAATGACCAACATCTACAAAATAAGAACCACTCCATACCATCCAAGAGGAAATCCTGTTGAACGCTTTAATCGAACACTGCTAGACATGCTGGGAACCATCCATCCATCCATCCATCTTCTTCCGCTTATCCGGGGTCGGGTCGCGGGGGTAGCAGCCTAAGTAGGGAGGCCCAGACTTCCCTCTCCCCAGCCACTTGGAGCAGCTCCTCCGGGGGAATCCCAAGGCGTTCCCAGGCCAGCCGAGAAACATTCATTCAACCTTTTATTTATACAGGCTAGCCTCGTTGAGTCACGGGGACTCATTTACAAGAGGGACCTGTCTCACTCACACCAAACAACCATCCACTCTCTCACTCACACCTAGGGTCAATTTAGAGTCACCAATCAGCCTAACAAGCATGTTTTTTGGTCTGTGGGAGGAAACCGGAGTACCCGGAGGAAACCCACGCATGCACGGGGAGAACATGCAAACTCCACCCAGAAAGGCCCCGGACCGGGATTTGAACCGGCAACCTTCTCGCTGAGAGGCAGCAGCTCTACCAGTTGTGCCACCGTGCTGCCCAGCATAGTCCCTCCAGCGCGTCCTGGGTCTTCCTCTGGGTCTCCTCCCGGTGGGACATGCCCGGAACACCTCACCAGGGAGGCGTCCAGGAGGCATCCTAACCAGATGCCCGAGCCACCTCAACTGGCTCCTCTCGATGTGGAGAAGCAGCGGCTCTACTCCGAGTCCCTCCCGGATGACTGAGCTTCTCACCCTATCTCTAAGGGAGAGTCCAGACACCCTGCGGAGAAAACTCATTTCAGCCGCTTGTATCCGAGATCTTGTTCTTTCGGTCACAACCCAAAGCTCATGACCATAGATGAGGGTGGGAACGTAGATCGATCGGTAAATTGAGAGCTTTGCCTTTTGACTCAGCTCTCTCTTCACCACGACAGACCGGTACAGCGCCCGCTTCACTGCGGACGCTGCACCTATCCGCCTATCGATCTCACGCTCCAGTTTTCCCTCATTCGTGAACAAGATCCCGAGATACTTAAACTCCTCCACTTGGGGCAGGACCTCCTCCCCGACCTGGAGAGGGCATGCTACCCTTTTCCGGCTCAACATGCTGGGAACGTTAACTGAAAAGGAAAAAACTCATTGGAAAGACTGTAAGACCACAAATAAAGTCCAGTTGATCCTGTATTGAACGCCTTTTTTGATTTTATCATGTCCTGGACGACTGAGAATCTTCACCAGCATATTGCTGTTCATTTTGGGAAGGATACCCTAAAAGCTGTGCGAGAATTTGAGCAGAATTGAAAAAGACTTCTGGACAGAAGTCGAAACGTTTTCTGCAACAAATAAAGTCCAGTTGATCCTGTATTGAACGCCTTTTTTGATTTTATCATGTCCTGGACGACTGAGAATCTTCACCAGCACACTAGTGCATGCCTACAACTGCACGAAAAATGATGTTACAGGATATTCACCATATGAGCTGATGTTCGGACACCAACCTCGCCTACGAGTGGACTTAGCCTTTGGAATGCCATTAAGTAAGGATGGATTTACCTCCCACACACAATATGTGCAGAAGTTAAAATCCCAACTGGAGGAAAGTTACAAACTGGCCAGTAGGAACTCAGCTAAGGTGATGCAACGTAACAAGACCCGATTCGACCGGAAAGTTACTGCATCAGAACTGGACATTGGAGACAGAGTTTTGGTGAGGAACGTGCGGATAAGAGGCAAACACAAACGCACAGATACGTGGGAGTCATCTGTATATATTGTTGTACGTAACTGGTTGCCTTATAGTGACAGAGATATTGTTGGTCCAGATGGTCCAATTAAGTTCAGAAACTTCCCATCTATGGACCATCTGCATGATGTACAGTACACAGTCACGGTCTGCAAGAACATCTGGAAAGAAACTGTGGACTCAGCGTAACAAATTATTCTGTAGTTCAAATAGAAATGAAAAGTTATATTGTTTATATGAAAATGTACACACAACACCCACACACATACTGTATGTACACACACTATATATATATATATATATATA
>JBBPBX010041512.1:0-11797 GCA_038048925.1 Garcialebias charrua
TATATATATATATATATGTTGTGCCATTTTATGGAAAGTTAAAAGATGATGTCAGGGGAGCTTAAAGGCATATTAACAACCAGTGTTAAACAACTCTCAGCAGGGCACATATAAAGGGAACAAGAATCAATAAACTGGACAAAAACGTAGTACAATGAATAACCAAAGTGAGTGAATAACAGTACAGTGTTTAACTAAAATATACAGGAAAAAAAAAAACTTTATGACCTGTGTTGACTGCTTTATGGGTCCAACAATATACTATGATCTTCGAACGCTCCAAGAAGGGATTGTGCATTTTTTTTGTTCATCATCTTCAGGGCTTTGAGATAATTGTCTGTGAGATAGTTTTTAAAGGCGAAAAAGAGTGGTTTTGTCTTTCTCCATTTGGAAGTGTGGATGAAAAATTTTCCCAGGATAATCAGGTTGTTTACTATCAGGTCCAGTTTTCTGTTTTCCAGATGGATACCAAATATAATCGATTCTCTTGTGAAGGGGGTGATTTGGATTTTGGATGATAGCCAGTCTTGTATGTCCTCCCAAAACGTCCCAGAGTAGATACAATGGAAAAACAGATGATCAGTTGTTTCAATGTCCGTCTCACAAAACACACAGTTGTTATGATCAATACCAAACCTCAATCTTAGCAACTCGTTGGATGGATAGATGTTGTTCATAACTTTGAAGTGGATTTCTTTCGTTTTGGGACTTAAAGGGTAAGAAATGTATTTAGTTCTCAATTTTTTAATGTATGGTTTGGAGAACAGCTGATTAATGGAATTACTATTTGTTGGCTTTGGAAAAAGGATTGTGTTAAGTTGAGTATGCATGAATACGTTTGAACAGTTCTTGTCCAAAAAATTAAGACCATTAATATAAAGTGCAGGTGGGTTAATAGTTACCAAGTTCGAATTCGAGTTTTGGGCTAATCTCTTGACGGCTTCTGGGATAGCTTTAATAACTTTATTAAATTGGGACTGTGAACAGTTTAAGTTATATTTTAAGCAAAAGTCTTTGTGAGAGAACCACTGACCCTGGTCATTCAGTAAATGGGTTATGGACCAGATATTTTTATCCATCCAATGTTGTAAGAAAAGAGACTTTCTATTACATGTGATATATCTGTTATTCCATATTGGAGTTTGATGTGGAGTGAAGTTATGTGAGAACAATAGTTTCCAGTACAGTAAAACTTGTTTGTGGAAAGATGACAGTTTGGTTGGTAATTTTTCAACTTGAAAATCACATTTAAGAACAAATTCATTTTTTTGAAAATCTCTCTGGGGAGACAATGTCAAATACAATTTTTGTTCAAAATGAAGGATTTTAGCCACTTTATCTTTATCATTGCATTCAAACATTCAAAATCTATCGCTTTTAGACCTCCATCTTCATAATCTTGGACAATTTTTGACTTTTTTATATAGTGTACCCTGTTTTTCCAAATAAAATTGAAGTTCAATTGGTTGAAAGTTTTGATAAATTTATTAGATATAGAAATTGAGTATGCAGGATATATGCAGCGAGCTAAGGATTCCATTTTGGTTAAATAAGTTCTGCCAAAGACTGTGAGGTCTCTTTGTAACCACATATTGAGTTTGGATTTACATTCTGTTATTTTTCCTTGCAGGTTTAGTGTTTCACAGTTGGTTACGTCCCTGGTTATATGAACTCCCAGATATTTTACAGAGGTTTTAATGGGGATATTATATGCATTTGTGAGGCTACACTCGTGTATGGGCATTAATTCGCATTTATTATGGTTGAGTTTTAGTCCCGAGGCTTTAGTAAATCAGTCAAGTAGTTCAATAATTTTGGGGAGCTGTTTCAAGCTTTCAAGAAAGATGGTAGTGTCATCGGCAAGTTGACTTATAATAATCTGCTCATCAAAAACATTTAGTTTGGGAGTATCTGAATTTTTTATATAGATTGCAAGAGTTTCTGCAGCTAATATAAATAAGAAAGGGGAGATATTGCAGCCCTGTTTAACTCCTCTGTTGATACTAAATCTTGGGGATGATCCACTAGGGAGCGCTACAGAGCTGGTTGTGCGTCTACAGAATTGTTGTTTACTTCCTTATAAAACTACTTCCGGGTCACCACAGAATCCCAAATGAAATAATAAAAAAAGAATTTATGCGGTCGTTATTCGTTTGCTTCATGCTTGTGTTTAGTGGAGAAATGAGAATTGGAAATTGGTTCATTATCCGATTTTTTATTACGATTCAAAAAACGAAAAACGAAAAAACACTTTTTAAAAAAAATATTCATATTTTGTTTCAAACGAAAAAACAAATGAACGGATGATACACTGATTCCGTGGGACCAAAGTGCTGTACACAAACATAAAATACTGTACAAAATAGAAAGGTCAGATATAAAAACTAGCATTTAAAATAATAAAAGTTTTACACAATAAAACAAAATCAAACATCTCGGATCGCGCCAAAAGCCAAAGAGAAAAGATGAGTTTTAAGAAGAGACTTGAAAACTACAATGGACGAGGCCTGTCTTATGTCACTCGGAAGATCATTCCAGAGTTTAGGGGCAATCACTGAAAAGGCATGGTCACCTCTGAGCTTAAGCTTAGTTTTTGGAATCCTCAGAAGCTGCTGGTATATAAATATAAAATGATGCAAAAAGATTTGATACAGTAAAGAGACTAAAACCTGTTTCAAAGCCACCACCATCATCCCTGTCCCAAAGAAGGCAACGCCCGCATGCCTCAATGACTATACGCCCAGTAGCACTCACCCCCATCCTGATGAAGTGCTTTGAACGGCTAGTCATGAAAAGCATCACATCTGTCCTCCCTGCCTCCCTGGATCCCTTCCAATTTGCATACCGACCTAATCGCTCAACCGACGATGCCATCTCCTCTGCCCTCCACACAGCTCTCACACATCTGGACACGAAGGACTCTTATGTTAGAATGCTGTTCATCGACTTCAGCTCGGCATTCAACACCATCATCCCCCAACAGCTCATCCTTAAACTGGACAGTCTGGGGCTGAACACCTCAATGTGTAACTGGCTGCTAGACTTCCTGACCGGGAGACCACAGACAGTACGGGTCGGGAGTAACACATCTAGCACCATCACATTGAACACAGGGGCCCCACAAGGATGTGTGCTGAGCCCCCTTCTATTCACCCTGCTAACACACGACTGCACACCATCATACAGCTCCAACCACTTCATCAAGTTTGCGGACGACACAACAGTGGTGGGTCTCATCAGCAACAACGATGAGACGGACTACAGGAACGAGGTGAGCCGCCTGGCCTTGTGGTGCGGACACAACAATCTCACTCTCAACGTGGAGAAGACAAAGGAGATTGTTGTGGACTTCAGGAAGAGGGATGCACAACATGCCCCTCTGACCATCAACAGCACCGCAGTGGAGAGAGTAGACAGCACCAAGTTCCTGGGAGTGCATGTCTCAGAGGACCTGTCCTGGAGCAGGAACACTGCATCACTGGCCAAGAAGGCTCACCAGCGTCTCTACTTTCTCCGCAAGCTGAAAAGGGCTGGAGCTTCAACCCCCATCATGTGCACCTTCTACAGAGGTGCCATAGAAAGTGTCCTGACAAGCTGCATCACTGTGTGGTTTGGTGCATGTACTGCATCATGCCGCAAGAGCCTCCAGCGCATCGTGAGAGCAGCTGAGAAGATCGTCGGCACCTCCTTGCCCTCACTGCAGGACTTACACAGCAAACGCCTCACTCGGAAAGCCCACTGCATGGCAGGTGATCCCACACACCCACTACACAGCTGTTTCAGCCTGTTGCCATCAGGGAGGAGACTGAGAAGTCTCCAGGCTCGAACCAGCAGACTGAGTGACAGCTCTGTTCATCAGGCAGTCAGGATGCTAAACACTCTGCCTGCTCTGCCTCCCCTCCCATTTGAACTGCCTTAACACAAAAAACTTTCTCACACATTACCACACAACACAAAGATTTTAACACTGGACTCTGTGTCATCAAACGGGTTATTCACTAAACTCTCGGTCATGTGCTCATTCAGTTTGCACTACTTCTCATATTTGCACTAATGTTTGTATTACATCACTGCCTATAGTCATACTACTGGTTACATTCAATGTTTACATTTATTAATACTGTTTACATTTATTACTACTGCTTACATTTATTACTACTGTTTACATTTCCACTACTTTTATATCTACACCACTGCTGATACATATACAGTATTCTCTGACCAGCCTTATTTAAGGATGCCCAATGTGCCTTACTGCATATGCCACTTTTGCCTCTATAACAACATTTTTCATTCATTCAACCTTTATTTATACAGGCTAGCCTCGTTGAGTCACGGGGACTCATTTACAAGAGGGACCTGTCTCACTCACACCAAACAACCATCCACTCTCACACTCACACCTAGGGTCAATTTAGAGTCACCAATCAGCCTAACAAGCATGTTTTTTGGTCTGTGGGAGGAAACCGGAGTACCCGGAGGAAACCCACGCATGCACGGGGAGAACATGCAAACTCCACCCAGAAAGGCCCCGGACCGGGATTTGAACCGGCAACCTTCTCGCTGAGAGGCAGCAGCTCTACCAGTTGTGCCACCGTGCTGCCCATTGTGCCACCGTGCTGCCCAACATCAACTACTACCTCATACATATACTGTGTACATTAACTCATATGCTGCTTTGCCACTTTGCAAATGTCAATGCTTGAACCTTTAGTTTATTTTATAGTTATACTTTTTATACTAGTATGCAAAAACTCAGGACAGTATTATGTTCATTAAATGTTTAGTGTTTTAGTTTTAGTTTTAGAGTTGGTGTAAATTTTTATACTCTTATACCATTATGCAAAAACTCAGGACAGTGTCACAGTTTTACTATTTTATGCTTATGTCTATTATTATATGTTTCAGTGTTTCAATGTTTAAATAGTTACTGTTGCACCGATGGACTGAGAGAAACGAAATTTCAATTCTGTGTATGTCCTGTACATATTGCAGTTCTGACAATAAAGCTGACTTTGACTTTTGACTTTGACTTGAAAATTATTGTTTTAAATACATGTTCTATTTGTTTACATTGTTGTTTATTCTTTTCAGCTTGTCAGTTACACAACTGCAACAAAATTTATGACCATTTCAATAAAAAAATAGTTTCTTAATCAAAAAATGGATTTTGAATCTAATCGTGACACCAAGAATCGTAATCGAATTGCCAGACACTGAAAGATTCTCACCCCAGTGAGTGTTTTCTAACTTTAAGCGTGTTTTAAGATACTCAACCCATCGGTTTTAAGCATATTTTGAACAAACACAAGAGGCTTGAATGTAATAGGACAGCTAATTAGCATCAGTTTTAAATGTGCTCTGCGCCTGTTTTTCCATTCTATTTTAATCCAGAATGTCTCCCGGCATGTGACGGTTCATCTACAAATCTCATTGTGGACCCTCCAAGCTCTCTGGCTTCTGCCCCTGCTCCATCTGCAGCATCTACACCAGCCAGAGCCAGCACAGCGCAGCAGCCCGCTGAACTTGGTAAGAAGTAGGGATGCGCGATATAAACTGTACACAGTAGAAACGATAGAAATTTAGCCTACGATAGAGATCTGTCTTCTACCGGCTAACCACAAAATCAAAGTTGTCCGATTTAATCTTTACTTTTTTCAATTTAAAACTGTACGTAAGTGGTGTTGAAGTGTACAATCAGAGTTGTCAGAGTTAATCATTACTTTTTTGTGTTGAAAATTGTGCGTAAGTGGTGTTAGTCTTTTCTTCGAGTGCTAAGTAGCAAAGCTATAAGCTAACTACATCCGGCTTGCCGTAGTGTTGCCGTATTCGGACGCATGCGCAAAACGCTGCGTTCCGTAGAAAGTTTTTTCTTTCTTTTTTTTAATCGAAAGTTAACGTAAGCGTTGGTCATCTTTAGAGAAACCTGCCCTCTGATCTGTGAACAGAACGCTGTGTTGTGTGATTTTACTGCGAGACCCTCTGGTCAAAGCCACAGAGGAAACTGGTTGCCTTGTCAGCTCTCCTTAAAGCTGAAGGAGACGCCCTCTAGAGGGTTGGAGGGTGAAGTGTTTTCAGTGTAAAATGCTGCTCTGTTACTGTTCATTTCTTAAGTGACAATATTGGAAACTGTTAAGAGTTAACAACATATTCTTTAGTTTAAAACTTATGGCTAAAACTACACAAGATATATTTTGCACTGTTTTGCACTACAAGAAAGAAGCCTAATGCTTGAGTTGTTAATTATTTAAAAACTCTCTGGACCTAGTAGTGACATTTTCTTAATAGAGATTATTTTGTGGTATAGCAGTTTTCAAAATAAATTATGGCAAAAGGACACCCTATGCTTTTTTTCCTTCCTATTGCAAGTTTTATACCAAAAACATATTGCGATATATATCATTATCGCCACCCTTCACAATACATATCGTGATATGAATTTTATGCCATATCGCACATTCCTAGTAAGAAGCAACCTTCATGTTTCACATAATTGTATTTGTGTTGATAGGAAAGGACTTTTTTAAGTAAAAAAAAGTGTTGTGTAGTAAAACTACTCATTCACATTTTCCCACATGTAACTGAGTCAATGTTCTAGTTTCTACCCACCTGTTTTTTTCATTCATTCATTCAACCTTTATTTATACAGGCTAGCCTCGTTGAGTCACGGGGACTCATTTACAAGAGGGACCTGTCTCACTCACACCAAACAACCATCCACTCTCACACTCACACCTAGGGTCAATTTAGAGTCACCAATCAGCCTAACAAGCATGTTTTTTGGTCTGTGGGAGGAAACCGGAGTACCCGGAGGAAACCCACGCATGCACGGGGAGAACATGCAAACTCCACCCAGAAAGGCCCCGGACCGGGATTTGAACCGGCAACCTTCTCGCTGAGAGGCAGCAGCTCTACCAGTTGTGCCACCGTGCTGCCAACAACCTGTTGTTTACTATCAGCACACTCATAAAGTTTGCATGATGTACAGAATCACCAAACTCATGTTGCAAACATCAAAGAGCTTTCTTCATTTGGAGCATCTTTCTTTGTTTTATGCATTTCTTCAACAACAGTATTGTAGCACCCTTTAGCCACTAGGTTGGAATTAAAAACCAGAATGGAGGGGTGCTTGGGTTTAATAAATGATAAGTAGATACCACAAAGGTGTACCTAATGAATCATGTATTCTCAAGGTTTGGACTCCCCCTCAGGGTGAACACAGACCAAGGTACACACTTCACAGGTGAAGTAATGAAAGAACTGTGGAAGATGCTAGTCGTCAAAGCCAACTTCCAAATTGGCTACCACCCACAGGCTTCAGGCCAAGTTGAGAGAGCAAACAGAACTTTGGTGAGTATTTTGAAGAATTACGTAGCTGTAAACCACAAGGACCGGGACGTGAAACTCCCTCTGGTCCTCATTGCCATAAGAGCCACTCCACACACATCAACTGGCATATCTCCCTTCGAGATGATGACCGGTCGACAAATGACTCTCCCTCTACACCTGTTGTACCAACCAGGCGACGCCACCATGGCGACAGCCTACACCACACAACAATACATGAAAGACTTGAATAAACACCTCAGAAACACTTTTGCTTTTGCCCAGAAAAACCTGGAAAAGTCCGCTGAATGACGCAAGGCATACTATGACCAAAAGGTATCTCACGAGGAACTCCCAAGTGGGAGACAGGGTCTGGTACTTTATATTATTCTCTGTACCAGAATGTTCTACCACAAACACTTCCCATCAGTAGAATCCACTGCTAAGCTGCTCTGATACTCCTTAACAATGGTGCAGCTAATTTATATTCTCTAAGAATCAAAATTGATTAAACTAAATTATATCTATGGAAAAGTAGTGAAAACCCTGTACACCTTTTTCAAAAATCTATCAACACACACAACTATTGTACCATACATTCACCAGGCACAAACATACATATTCACATTAATCTGTCTGAAACATTCACATTCTCAACAACCTTCAATCCTTCCTGGACCTCCTGGATCAAACTCACAGTCATTCTTCACAGGTGTAAGAATAACCATATGTAATGTCAACAGTGAAAACAACAATTAAGGTTTCAACAAATATTGAGAAAACCTTGGCATATATTAGTGATTAGTTGGTTAGTTTGTTAGTTAATGTGATTAGTTCTGCTCTGCTGTATGTTCCACACCTTATCCTGTAGGATAAAAATGGTGATTCGCATGTGCAGGGAAATAGATCTTCCCTTCATTGTCCACACTGCAACATTAAGCATTCATTCAACATTAATTAATCCGCTGAAAAGGGGAGAAATGTAAGACCCAGTTATGGTAAGGTTTTCTGCTTGTCCATCACAGCTGTGGAATCAAGTGATTGTAAAGTGCATTTCCCCTTTTCAAATATAAATTATTCACGATTTTCATCAGAAGTCCAGTAGAAACAGATTTAACCTGTAAATGAAGAATAAAAAGTCAGCACTAAACCTGTATGAGGTACCCCAAACATTCAGACCAAGAGGTTGGATCAACAGAATCTTGTTGATCAACCACTATCTAACAACCTGCTTTGAGACACTCAGTAAAATGATTTTATGTAACTGTATGATTGACAAGCGTTCCTGTAACGGCTGTGAAATTAAACTGCAGAAAATTAACTACCACTGATCTCCTTGATCTGCTAATTTCAGTGTCTGAGCGTACCTGAATATGAACATCTGCAACCTCTGTTTCACCTGTCCCTCTTCTGAGCAAGAAGTTAGGGTCCTCATCACGAGACCTGTTGACATTGTGGTGAACAACTTCAGGGGAGCCTGTCTTAGCTTTCGGTGCAATTCCCAAAGTGGTTATCACACTTAACCTAACCGCTAGATAATTCATTCTTCCTGTAACAATTATGTACAACCAACAATGACCCCTTTTTATGTAATGTTATTTTAAGACTGTTTTGATTTTTTTTTCTTTCTCAAGTTGTCTCGTGACTTTAGGACCGGTCGATCCACGTTCCCAATCGGAGGTCACTCTGTAAAGATGTAACTCCCAGCTCCTCAGACACGCTCAGCTCAGCCAAGTCGTCTCGTACCTGCTGTAGAGTGCGTTGAGAAGGGTCAGAACTTCAATTGAACTGTAATTCAGCTCAGAGCTAGCTCTCCCTCATTGAAACAAGATGTCATCCACAAATCCGTCTTTTTCATCCACACCTAAGTGAAATGACAAAAAGTAATCTGGGCAACAACAAAAAAACATGCATCAAACAAAATTTGTTCAATTCCAACAAACGTCCAGTCAGCTACCTCAGACCACTGCAGTGGGGATACATAATTTTATATCCCACAGCAGAAATCAGGCTTCACAGAGGAGCCACCTTGCGACTGAAATCAGGAATAAAGTTCTTACTGTAATCGATCAACCCCAGAAATTTTAACATCATACAAACCTTTACTGGTTTAGAATGGTTTAAAATCTAGCTCTTCATGAGATGACGTCAATTGTAAGCCAGGGTAAGAGATGTGTCTACTCAGGAACTTTATAAGTTAGTGTACAACAACACAAACTTTATAAGGAAGTGTATTGTTTCCCCTTAAAGGTAAATGCAAACAGATCCCTTGATCCTGCATCCAGAGGCCCACAAAAAATGCATTAGCCAGGTCTAAACAAGTGAAAAATTTGTGGGTGGAAAGGTGTGTTCCAGCTCGAAACTGTAGGTTGCAACACCCCAGCTTCCAGCAAACCCTTAATAGTTTGCTCAATCCCTTCAATTTGCTCATGTAGGAGTCTGTACTGATGTTTAAAATAGGAATTGTGCCCGGCTTCAGAGTTATTGAGACAGGTGGCACATTCAGCAACTCTACATCTGTAGAATTCCTGGCCCAAAATGATTCAGGCAAACTGGCTAACAGTTTGTCTGTATCAACATGATCTGTGTTTTCTCTGCCATGTGTTGTAGGCAGAAAATGTTTCTCAGGTAACAATAATGTAAATGATCTATGTGTGATCCTGTAGGTGTCAGTCTCTGGAGAATAGTGTAAGAGAGGATTTTGTGTGGGCACCCATTCCCGGACAGCAAGACAGCGTCTCATCATAGGACCTAAATTCTTTGCTTCAGTACCAGACGTGACCATAAATAACACATGAGGTGCTGATACATCACCAAGCATGTAAAGTTCCAACAGTGGTGCAGGCAACCGCACAGCTGCCGCCACTCCCTCAGGAGCAACAAAGATGTCCATGAGTTCAGCTACTGGATAGTCACCAGTTTCCTGACATTGCTCCAGCAGTCCTGTCCAGAGTGTATCATAAGCCTCAGCACCACACAGTTCATAGTTCAGCGTGCAGTGTGCCACATTGGGAGGCGTGTCATAGGGTCTTATGACATTAATCCAGGCGTCCCAGCTCTGCAGAGTGTCGTACAAGAGCGCGATGGTGAATTCAAGCACAGCTCCCCACCAAACCTCAGCTTGAAGTTCAGCTGGACCGGACTCGGCAGAAGTCCGTGGGCCTGAAGCAGCTGATGTAGAGAGCTTTACACTGTAGCACAGCACTGAACAGTTCCATCAGGAAAGCTTAGCTGGACACTGTCAGGTGTCATCATTAAAGTCACGTTCTGATCACACAGAATGTCTCGTCCAATCAAGTCCATTGGACATGAGTCAGAAATCAGGAAGGAATGTTCAAAGCGCAGATTATTCCACACACATGGGACATAGTACGACAGCGGTCACTCCTCTGGTTATCCCGAAAATCCAACAACAGGTACGGTATTCTTTGATCGTGGGAGTGACGTGTTAACTGTTGAATACCTGGCTCCTGTATCAACCATACACATGTGATTTTGGCCATTTATGGTCACTGAAACAAAGGTTCATGATACAAGATGCAACCTACTGCCGAACCTGGGCACCCTTATTGAACAGGAAATTGGCCTGGGGCCTGATTATGGGCCCCTGGCAAAGGGCCTGGCTGAATGTGAGGGGTGCAGGTGGAGGTGGATATACATCATGCGGATATAAAGCTGGTGCCACCTCCTGTCTCAAGAACTCCTGTTTAGTAGGACACTGAGAGGACCAGTGGCTAAGGCCGTGACACCAGTCTGTGGACTGAGGGTTTCCCTCAGACGTTTGGTACGACCTCTGCGCCAGGATGTGGTCTGGCCCAGAGGTCTCTGCTGATATGAATAGTCAGAGGATACATTAGGACCCACATCTGAATTGCATTCATCTTCATGAGATAAACAGGGACTTTAACTCCCTATCTTCAGACTCTATTTTATCCAAAATTGGATCTACAAAATGAATCATAAGCCATCTTAGTCAGGCCAACAACAGACGCCCTCTGTAGCTATTAAACCTCAAGGAGATGTCTCTTTCCTGGTACCAGGATGGTAGGAGGGGAGTCTTATCTGTAGGAACCGCAGTAAATCAGTGGTGGAGGCCAGCAGCTGGCATCTGTGTAGTAGCTCTGTGCTCAGCTCTCTACAGCCACAACTCTCCACATCTCATCCAAAAACAATTGACAGTCTCGATTAAACTCATCCGCTTTTAGCCATTCTTTATATTTTCTCCTGCTCAGTAGAGCAGAACCGTCGTGTTTCTCATCCAAGGCCAATGTCAAGGCCCTTTCAGCCTGTATTAAAAGTTTATTAAGCCATGCTAATGAAGGAGGGGACTGATCAACCAAAGGAAACATTCCTATGTGCTGCAAGCTTCTCATCCACTGAAGCACCCCAATAAAAATAAAATACCAGTCTAAAAACTATATATATACATAAGACTAGTATAAAACTATATATATATATATATATATATATA
>JBBPBX010041512.1:12700-28832 GCA_038048925.1 Garcialebias charrua
TATATAAGACTAGTATAAAACTTTATTTATATATACATATCACCCCAACCATAAAAACAGCAATAGTTTATAGAAAACAAAAAATCTGTCCCTGTTGCCTTTATTTGCTCGTTGAATTAACATTAAAGGATAAATCTGGGAAGTGAAGCTCTTGCAGCAATCATCCGGACCCGCAAGTGAACCTGTCACTCAAACGGCGAACTAATGAATCTGGAACGACCCGAGGTCACTCTGACGGCAGTTCGTGGCCCTGAGCAGAACCTGGAGAATCTCTAACGGCGAACAGAGTCCCGGAGATTAACCCAAGCCGCCACACGGCACCACGACCCCGGAGCACTAAACAAACAGTGAGCGAGCGGCGTCTCCAAGCCGAAAAGGCCGGAGCTCATATGCTCGGAGCGGCGGGGGGGGAGGGCGAGCAAGCAATTAGGCACTCATAAATCTGTCCTTATTCGTGTGGGACTATGTACTTTTTTCACTTACATGTACAACCGCTGCAAAAAAAATGCACAACCAAAATAACAACAGTAATTCTTACGTTTACTTTTAGCTATTAACACAATGAACCGCAGCTAAACCACGGTAAAAAATAATCCCACCCAGAAACGTACAGCACTCAGTCAAAGTATAATTTAGCGTAACCAAATGGCAGACATTTTGTGAGAAAAAGGAGATCTGCTCACCTGATAATGAAGGCGCCTGTTGACTACGCACATGTCCGTCTCGGTGGAGCAGAGCCTCTGAACGGCTCCACGTTGTCAGGCCGAACTTCAAACTCTCAGCGTCGGTGGTCACCAAATTGTTACGGTTCAAAAGTTGAAGGAAGCTCTCACTCCGATCACAAAGTCCACACACGAGTCTTCAAAGGCTGGGCTACGTTTATAAACCCCCGGATGTCGTCATCGCCTCGTGGACCCTGGAACCGCCTTGGGACCTCCTAGGGACCACCCTACACTACCACGTAGCCAGCCTTTCAGCCAATAAGCTATCAACTTGATGTAAACAAAAAGTGTCGGGTCTGTTGTATGCAAATATGCAGGCGTGTAACTAAAAACTCTTCCCTATTGAAAACAAAGCCCGGAAGAAAAAGGTTCCACCTTGGATATATTTCACATTATATGGCGAGATTCAAGTGAACACAAATCTAGAACATAATAGATATAATACTGATAGAAATATATTTCAATACGTTCGCCCCCACAACCGGGAAAGGAGAGTCCAGGACCGGAACCCTTGCCCGCAAACTAATGCCCAGGTGGACTGGACCTCATCTGATAACAAAGTGTCCTCAATTGTCTACCAAATCAAAATCAGCAAAGGCCAAAAAGAGCCAATTGTTAAATGGGTACATCAGAACCAGGTCAAACCTTACAAGGAGTTCAATAACTCCACAAAAGACAAAGATCTTACGGTACAAACTCACAGACCTCATGGGAAACAACGGTCGTTCAAGCACAAGATAGTAAATATACTACCGTATTCGTCGGTGTATAATACGCGTTTTTTTTTGCTCATTTGAATGTCCTACGTATTATACACCGAAGAGTATTATCTATGGATTTTTTCCCATATTTTTAGACCCATTTTTCACTCTGATTCGCCTATTTTCATTTTGGGCAAAAATTGTGCAGTACCAGTTTCGGCCGCTATGGGCGCTATGGGCAGCAGCAGAGGACTCAGAGAGCGAAGAGGAAGAGGAGGGCCACTTCCAGACCGTTTCTAGCTCATGTGTCAAAAAAAAGACTCCTCTGGTCGGACTGACTCTGTCGTTGCCTGCCCCCTGCTCTGGATGTAGCTGTTGTTAGGTGTTAGCATGTAAATCGGCGAACTACTTTTTAAAATCCAGCTCAGACCAGCTGATTTCACATTTGGTTAAGCTCTTGACACCCTTGTGCTATAAAGTCAGCTAAGAAATATTTTTTAAGCGTTTATTTAGCTAAATTTAAAGAAAGAAAGCGTCCGGTCTGACCCGCCTGGCGCCTGCATAAAAATCGGCGAACTTTAAAAAAAAAATCCAGCTGATTTGAACATTTCGTTAGTTTGGTTCAGCTCAGGAGCCCATCTGCTATGAAGTCAGCTAATAAATATATTTTTTAAGTGTTTATTTTGCTAAATTTAAAGAAAGAAAGCGTCCGGTCTGACCCGCCTGGCACCTGCATAAAAATCGCCAAACTTTTTTTTTAAAAATCCAGTTGATTTGAACATTTCGTTAGTTTGGTTCAGCTCAGGAGCCCGTCTGCTATGAAATCAGCTAAGAAATATATTTTTTAAGCATTTATTTAGCTAAATTTAGTCTGACCCGCCTGGCGCCTGCATAAAAATTGGCGAACTTTTTTTAAAATCCAGCTGATTTGAACATTTCGTTAGTTTGGTTCAGCTCAGGAGCCCGTCTGCTATGAAGTCAGCTAAGAAATATATTTTTTAAGTGTTTATTTAGCTAAATTTCAAGAAAGAAAGCGTCCGGTCTGACCCGCCTGGCGCCTGCATAAAAATCGGCGAACTTTTTTTTTTAAATCCAGCTGATTTGAACATTTCGTTAGTTTGGTTCAGCTCAGGAGCCGGTCTGCTATGAAGTCAGGTAAGAAATATATTTTTTCTCGCAAAGAAATAATTGTTTTTACCGTGTTTCCTTGTGAAGTTCTTTGGTGCTCGCCCACTTCTGTCGCCGCCATTTTAAGTAGGGCAAATGAGGCGCTGACGCGTCGCGTAGCGGTGACACACAATAGATGCGTATTATACACTGAAGCGTATTATACACCGGTGTTTACGGTAAATAGGTCAAACTAAATCAGGAGCTAAGAGAAACCGCTCCAACTAGAACTTAGAAACGCTAAGTCTAAACACCTCAACAAAAAATTAACCAGAGCAACAGTTTAAATCAACAGGATTTAACTTGACATCGGTTAAAAAGCTAAGACCTATCCTTTTTGTGTTTTTGCATGTTGGAATCTGACAACAAGAGTGAGTTGAAGCACTGAAATGTTGTTTTCTAGTTGCTTAATCATTACTTTTGTCATTGTTGAGATATTGTATTGGTTCTGAACTAGGGCTGAACGATTTTGGAAAATAATCTAATTGCGATTTTTTTTCTATAAATTGCGATTGCGATTTAAAATGCGATTATTTTTACTGGTTCTGTATTAATTCATATCACTAACGACACAACTGTTTTTTTTAAATCAGATAATTAATGCGCTTTTTCACGCAGAAGCTTGCAAAACAGACCCGGTCACATGACCAGCTCGCGCTTTGTTTATCTCCCGCAGTCTCGGTGTCTCAGCGTCTAAGCTCAGATACACGTTTAAATGAGCTAACTTACCTGAATTTATAACTTTTATGACTTCAGTCGAGCCTGAAGCAACAGTGTTGGAACGCACAGTCTGCTCCATCCCTGCTCTCTCTCTGTTTTGCTCCTCAGAGCTGCGCGCGGCCAAACCGGCTCACTACCAAGTCACGTGACCAGCTTGCGCTCTCAGATACACGTTTAAATGAGCTAACTTACCTGAATTTATAACTTTTATGACTTCAGTCGAGCCTGAAGCAACAGTGTTGGAACGCACGGTCTCCTCCTCCCTGCTCTCTCTCTGTTTTGCTTCGCTCAGAGCTGCGCGCGCCAGACCGGTGTGATGCAGAGAAGCGTGACCAGTCAAATCGCAGCCCGTGCGATTAGTGAATCGCGTTTTAACATATCGCGAGATAATCGCAAATGCGATTAACCGTGCAGCCTTATTCTGAACACCTCCAGCCAAAAGAGGTTTTGTATTAATATTAGTTAGACTTAAATTAATTTAACTATGCCAACATGCAGTTCATTTGTGAAGCCTCAAGCGTTGAAGAGTCAGTGTAGTTTAAAGCTACTTTAGGTACCATAAACTACACTGCTCTCACAACTTTTCAAGTCGAACCGACTCGAACGATTCCATTCTAAGATTATCTAATCCTTTTAAACGAGTCTCACCATCGACTCCAAAATGTTGAAGGGAAAACCAAAAACCTATGTCGTTCGTCTAAAGGACAACAGACAATTATACCAAACTATATTTTTCTTCTACGATAGATCTAACTTTAACCAAGTTATGAATGGAGGAATAGTTTAGAAGCAGGGGCCTTTGTTACAGAAGCCCTCTTGAACCTTCTATAGGTATAGATCCCTATATCTAACTTTTACAGCATGACCCACCCCTTAATTGATATCTGTAGCTGATCTGAACCATGATAGCTTACACACCAGGTGCATATAGGTAGGGCCTAATGTAAAATCCCAATCATAAGCCCGTCTAAAACCACATAAATGCATGACACATAGAACCAGAATGGCACCGACTGGAAACCACCCAGCCAACAACCTTCGATGTGGGGACCTGCAACTCCAACGTTGGTCTCCAACCTTCATCCAGTGGTCGCCTCCTCTACATCAATCAAGGGATCCCCTGGACATATTGATACAAAAAAAGATGGTTGCTGATTAAATCAGCAACTCTAATCGTTGTGGAATTACCACTGTGGAATATAAACTTTGTTCCAATGGATTACAGTCTCAGTTTTCCAAGGGATTATAAATTTTGCCGCAATGGGATTACCAACAAACAGTAAATGGTAAATGGAGCTTATTTATATAGCGCTTTCCAGCCCCCTGTGAGGAGCCACAAAGCGCTTTTCAATACCAGCCATCCACCCATTCATTCAGACATTCATACACCGGTAGTGGTAGCCTGCCTTGCAAGGCGCCATCCAGTCCTACCGGGAGCAACTCAGGGTTAAGTGTCTTGCCCAGGGACACAACGACACATGGTGGACGGATGCGGGATTCGAACCTCCAACCTTCCGATCAGGGGTCGACTGCCATTACCACTACACTACGGCCGCCCGTATGGGATTATAATTTTTTTTCACTTGCTGGATTACATCAAGATCAGAGACATTTGGAGGTATCCTTTCGTGTTGGAACTAATCCCCATGGACAAGCGATGACTCCCAAAAAGGGGGACTGTAGTGATACACCTTGGTCTCTGAAACTGCCCATGAGGCACCTTTTCTCTGAAAACCTGCAGTGAAGGACAAGACACTATTACATTTAGTTTGAATCTAGAACACAAATCAATCACCAAGAGACTCTTTACTCTTTAAATTTGTTCTAATTAAAATGTAATCAACAGAATAACCTTCTGTCATTGTTATGATCATTGTTATTATGCTGTGTTATTCTTTAATATGGTGGTAAATCAATCTCTAAGTCGAAGGACAAGTCAGAATGATCTGTTAGTATTTGTTTAGAAATGAGAAACAGTTAATCAAGTTTAATCATTTAACAGGCATCTCCATTTTGTTCACTTCTAAAACAATCTTCTCTCCCTCTGTCTAAACAACCTTCACTCTTCTGACCTAAAGTAACATCTCTGGCCTCGGCTAAACCACTCCTAATCTCGTCACAAGAGCCAATGGATGGAGTGAGTACTGCTGACGTCAAGCTCTCTTTAAAAGTTCTAAACTTCCTGGAACCCTCAGTTCTACGAGGAAGTTCAGATGAAATGAAACTTTCCTCCAAGCTGTGGGACGTGTGGTCAGATGCTAAAGATGTTGTTCCTCAGCAAAGGATTTATGGCACGCTCGCTGTAAATCCGCCTCGAGCTCATAGCTCTAAGCCTTAATGAAATTTCCTTCGAGGACTATTTTATCTTGAAAACCAAACCGGAACTAGTGCCGCTACCTCGGTTCGGTTCATGCGGACCTCAGCGAGCCGCTGGAAAATGGACACGCTGGAAGCCTGCAAAACGTAGCTGGATGGACGATCTGTTCACATTAAGGCTAGCCCTACTTTACCGGAGCTGAGACCAAGAATGTTCGCCAGGTAAAAAGGCGATGTTCATTAGCGGGCCGGAGTCTAGCGGACGCCATCCGAAGAGTGTGCCATTTTTCTGGTTAAACACTTCAAGATAATTACCTCCTCTCTTTCCTTCCTCCATCTTTCTCCTCCTCAAACTTTTTCCCTTATCCATCTTCGCCAGTAACTTTAAGTTAAAAGCCTGCAGATTAAGTTATTTTAAGACCTCATAATTTCATCTGTTGTTCCTTGAAAGATACGTCGATTAGTGAAGTTACGGACGCGTGATTTCAACTGTTTGATGTGTTAACTTATAGGAAAAGCTGATTAGACCAATCCACTGTATATATGTTTGGTTAATGAGTTGTTTAAATAAATGGTTGCATCTTTGATGGATCAAATATACTTACGTCTCATTGTCACTCATATCCATTTATCTGATCGCACAATTATTTGTTAATCCTGAAAAAGAAGAGATCTCTTGATTTAGTTAAGGTTGTGTCAGAATAACTCCTGCACATAATTTTACATTCTGGTGGAATTTACTGTTCAGTAAATCTGACAGTACTGTACCCCTACAATATATTTTGAATAATTTGTCAGTGATGGACTGGGGACCTTTCCAGAGTGTCCCCGCCTCTTGCTGGATATGGGCACCAGTGACCCCTTGACTCAAAAAGGAAGAAGTGGGTAAAGATAAAGGATGGTTGATGAATTCACTGATTAATTATTTGTTCCTATATTTTTATTTATTTTATTTTTGGAAAGATCCACGTCGATTAGTGAAGTTACGGACGCGTGATTTCAACTGTTTGATGTGTTAACTTATAGGAAAAGCTGATTAGACCAATCCACTGTATATATGTTTGGTTAATGAGTTGTTTAAATAAATGGTTGCATCTTTGATGGATCAAATATACTTACGTCTCATTGTCACTCATATCCATTTATCTGATCGCACAATTATTTGTTAATCCTGAAAAAGAAGAGATCTCTTGATTTAGTTAAGGTTGTGTCAGAATAACTCTTGCACATAATTTTACATTCTGGTGGAATTTACTGTTCAGTAAATCTGACAGTACTGTACCCCTACAATATATTTTGAATAATTTGTCAGTGATGGACTGGGGACCTTTCCAGAGTGTCCCCGCCTCTCGCTGGATATGGGCACCAGTGACCCCTTGACTCAAAAAGGAAGAAGTGGGTAAAGATAAAGGATGGTTGATGAATTCACTGATTAATTATTTGTTCCTATATTTTTATTTATTTTATTTTTGGAAAGATCCAGTCAACTAAGCTAACTTACTATTACTACTGGTAATTTAAGTTACAGAATTTTATGCACACCCGTATTTGTTCCTATTTTTGGTATAAATATAAAATGATGCAAAAAGATTTGATACAGTAAAGAGACTAAAATTATTGCATTAAATAAATGTTCTATTTGTTTACATTGTTGTTTATTCTTTTCACCTTGTCAGTTACACAACTGCAACAAAATTTATGACCATTTCGATAAAAACTTTTATTTCTGAATCAAAAAATCGATTTTGAATCTAATTGTGACACCAAAAATCGTAATCGAATCGCCAGACACTGAAAGATTCTCACCCCAGTGAGTGTTTTCTAACTTTAAGCGTATTTTAAGATGCTCAACCCATCGGTTTTAGGCATATTTTGAACAAACATAAGAGGCTTGAATGTAATAGGACAGCTAATTAGCATCAGTTTTAACTGTGCTCTGCGCCTGTTTTTCCATTCTATTTTAATCCAGAATGTCTCCCGGCATGTGACGGTTCATCTACAAATCTCATTGTGGACCCTCCAAGCGCTCTGGCTTCTGCCCCTGCTCCATCTGCAGCATCTACACCAGCCAGAGCTCTGTTGCAGCCTAGCACGAGCATAGCGCAGCAGCCCGCTGAACTTGGTAAGAAGCAACCATCATGTTTCACATCATTTTATTTGTGTTGATAGGAAAGGACTTTTTTAAGTTAAAAAAAGTGCTGTGTAGTAAAACTACTCATTCACATTTTCCCACATGTAACTGAGTCAATGTTCTAGTTTCTACCCACCTGTTTACTATCAGCACACTCATAAAGTTTGCATTATGTAGAGAATCACCAAACTCATGTTGCAAACATCTTTCTTAATTTGCAGCATCGTTCTTTGTTTTATGCATTTCTTCAACAACAGTGTTGTAGCACCCTTTAGCCACTCGATTGGAATTAAAAACCGGAATGTAGGGGTGCTTGGGTTCAATAAATGATAAGTAGATACCACGAAGGTGTACCTGAAAGGGGAATAATTACAAAAACTTTGTATATAATATGTTTTCAAAGAATGAGACTTTTATGAAATTTCAAATCAACCCAAATGTTTAATGTTTTATATTAAATCATTCTCTCAGGCTCGTGAAGGATAGGCACAGCTTGTTTGGAAGAAATTCACACAAGACTTAATTAAAAATAATGATAATTTATTAAAGAAGTCTGTGACAGAAAAAGGGAAAAGTAAAAACATACATGTTCAAACACACAAACAGTTTTCCTGCTAAGATCAAAGTGTCTGTTTAATCTCGCTACAGTAAAACTTACACACACAGGCATTGATGTTACAAGAATCCCTCACCTTGACACAAACTGGGAGAGCCGTCTCAGTTTGGTGGGAATATACATCAACACAGCCGAGCATCTTGATCATGACCGCGGCAAACTCTCAAACACTCTAAGTGCGCTACTCATCATTTATACCTTGTGGGTGTGATGACTTCACTCAAACTTGTTTTTCAGAGTAAAGTGGTGCTAGGCACCATTAAAAGAAAACATGTCTTATCTGAAGGGTTTGTTAGATCTGTTACCAAGGAGGCTACAAGGTCATGTGAACAAAACGAGCTTAGTTTTTTCACACAACTCTTGCGCCGGATCAAACCTAATTACAAATAGTTTCTTGACACTAAACTAAAATGTTTTCTCTTAGTTTTTTCACATAACTCTTGCGCCGGATCAAACCTAATTGCAAATAGTTTCTTGACACTAAACTAAAATGTTTTCTCTCACAAGTGTTGCATTAAGCATTAACTCTTAACATAAAAATTGATAAACATTTAGTCAGAAAAACATTAATACTTAAACTCTTAATTCATTCCACCCTATGATTTTCTGACTAATTTTGAAAAATTTTCCTGTCACCTCATGGGACATTTACCAGTCACACTATAAGTTCAATCATCATTCTAAGACAGTGTTACAAACTAATCTAATTATATGATCATTCCTACAAACAAAGTACTAAAAAAGTAAAGGAGGGATACTGCATATTCCCACTTTATTAGTTTTAACCGCTGTAAAACCTTTTGCTGTTCAATACCAGTGAACACTTTCAAGCGGACAGTCAGACATAGAAACTCAATCATAAGTTTCGGCACCTATGGACCCGTTTTGTTGCGTACCAGAAGGGGTCCAGAGTGACTGCAAAGCAGAATTGCCAATTAATCATTAAGTCTTGTTGTCCCCACTCCCACAAGCGTACAACACATTCATCCTTTAAAAAAAAACAAAAAAAACAAGTATTTATGAGGACTATTTTACTGTCCAGTCCCACAACACCCTGTTCGTAGATCACATTTGCATGTCATAGGTGCTTTTATTTGTAACTCAAACTATTCAGTATTCAGTCTTATCATCATTTAGTCTCAAAAACAAAATCATCAATCTTCATATCATATTTCATCACTTCAGATAAAATAAAACAAAATAAAAACTCAAAGAACAATAAAGAATGTTCCCAAACTAGTCACTTCACAATGGATCTTGCGACTCCACCCTCTGGAACAGCTTGCTTACATGTAACACCTTAAAGGTCGATGCACAAGGTCGTTGCACTGGAACATTACACCCGCTTGACACCTCTGCTCACACTCGTCACCAGCAGGACCGATTTACAGGACATTTTGAAGTCATCCTACCTTCTCAACACGGCAAAGACCCACTTTGTCCCCCTCAGGACACGTCTCGTTTTTCAGAGGTGTGGTCATCAGCAGTAGCACCACAGCACAGATGAGCATGAACACCCATCCTCAGATGCTCCGAACACCCAGCAGTACCGCTGCACCGATGAAGCGATGACCCAACACACGACACAAGCCACCACCCTCAGGCGCCTCTCACTGGAGTCGGTCACGTTGTCCCCTGGGCCCACCTCTGTTGTCCCAACAGACAAGGACAAGCCACGACACCAAGCTATGGAAAAAACAAATGCTTGAGTGACATAGAAAGACAGGGTTTAGTCATCTTTTTAGATAAAAGGTTCATTCTTTAAACTTGGAGGAGGAGGAGGAGGAGAAAAAAAACAACTTAAAAACCCTCTTCTTTTTTATTCACTGTCTGATTCTTCCAATAAATTTCTAATGTCAACGGCTCCAACACAGCAGTGACTCTTTTTTTCTTCTTTCCTCAGAGCTGCTGTCTCTCAGCTCCTTCTTAAACTCCCTCTCTCAAAGCTGCCGTCTCTTCTCTGTTCTGGAAATAAGGCAGACATTGCATATAAAAAAAACATCAACCAAGGGCCGTCTCCTGACCTCCGTTCCTTCAACACAAATAGTTCCGCACTTCTCTGTTCCTCTTTTCAGTTCAATCACTTTCCTCATGGGTTCATCACTACAGCCAAAACACACTTGCATGTGCACACCATGCGCCGTCTTCAAGCTGCACTTTTTAACCCCTTTATCTGACATAAAACATCTCTCACACACAACCGGACCAAGTGCTCCATGCATTCTCTCAGCCTTCCAAACCTTTTAGAAAGATATGCAACTTCTTCCTGAATGTCCTCCACTATCACTGGCTGACTATTGTCACCAAGCCCAGCTCGTAACACATCTGACCTTTGTCTTTTTACATTTTTACTCATGACAGATAAGACACAGTACGGTGCTACTCACACCTCCTCCCTCATCATTCTTGTCTCCCCAAATATTTCTGTCTCTGCTGACAGCTTTAACCTCATTGACAAAAAACTTGCACACAATCTTTTTCTCACTTTTTCAGTCTCTCAACCACTCTCTCTCTCCTTGCCATTTCTCCTAGGTGCACACATGCACCTCTGATCTTAAACCAATACACTCTTCAAACTTTTGGACAACTTCCAACACAAACAGCCACACGGTGCTGCTTGAATTTTACTCTGCTTCAACGAGCTCCGTTAACCTCCCACACATGGCTGCAAATCTTTTGCACAGGCATACACACAGAGAAGCGTTGCTCCTTTTTTTAACTTCAACTCAGCTGTCAAAAATAAACCACCAGACTTTTTAACTTCAACTGATAAAGCTATCAAAATAAATCACTGACTTTTTCAGGGCTTAATGAATTGTTTCAAAACTCCCTCAGGCAAAACTCACAGCTGATCAACAAGGGTTTCTACACCCTGGTACAAAATCTTCATTCCTATCTGTTATTATAAAACTACTGATCAAGGGTTTTCTCACCCTGGCAAAAATACTTCGGTTACTTTTCAGATAGACAACGAGGGTTTCCCAACCCTAGTGTAAAATCTTCTGTTACTTTCTGCTCTTTTTCTTTCTCTTTAAGGCTGTCTGCTCGGCAACTGTTACGTATCTGTGTTTTCTGAACACTGCTTTAGGGCATCCCCCAAAACGCTGGTCAGAAACACGACAGGACATAAATTGCTGACAGGGGAATCACACCTCCATCAGCTCCCAAAACAACGGGAATCCCACCCGCTTCCAAAACAACGGGAATCACACCCGTTACACAAAAACACAGCTTTACACTTTTCCTTTTCTCTTCCAAACAGTGGTACATTCCTTCTCATCTGAATCTTGCGAAGTGACGCCAAAAATGTTTTATGAAATTTCAAATCAACCCAAATGTTTAATGTTTTATATTAAATCATTCTCTCAGGCTCGTGAAGGATAGGCGCCGCTTGTTTGGAAGAAATTCACACAAGACTTAATTAAAAATAATGATAATTTATTAAAGAAGTCTGTGACAGAAAAAGGAAAAAGGAAAAACATACATGTTCGAACACACAAACAGTTTTCCTGCTAAGATCAAAGTGTTTGTTTAATCTCACTACAGTAAAACTTACATACACAGGCATTGATGTTACAAGAATCCCTCACCTTGACACAAACTGGGAGAGCTGTCTCAGTTTGGCGGGAATATACATCAACGCAGCCGAGCATCTTGATCATGACCGCGACAGACTCTCGAACACTCTAAGTGCGCTACTCATCATTTATACCTTGTGGGTGTGATGACTTCACGCAAACTTGTTTTTCAGTGTAAAGTGGTGCTAGGCACCATTAAAAGAAAACATGTCTTATCTGAAGGGTTTGTTAGATCTGTTACCAAGGAGGCTACGAGGTCATGTGAACAAAACGAGCTTAGTTTTTTCACACAACTCTTGCGTCGGATCAAACCTAATTACAAATAGTTTCTTGACACTAAACTAAAATGTTTTCTCTCACAAGTGTTGCATTAAATGGTAAATGGTAAATTGAGCTTATTTATATAGCGCTTTCCAGCCCCCTGTGAGGAGCCCCAAAGCGCTTTACAATACCAGCCATCCACCCATTCATTCAGACATTCATACACCGGTAGTGGTAGCCTACCTTGCAAGGCGCCATCCAGACCTACCGGGAGCAACTCGGGGTTAAGTGTCTTGCCCAGGGACACAACGACACATGGTGGACGGATGCGGGATTCGAACCTCCAACCTTCCGATCAGGGGTCGACTGCCATTACCACTACACCACGGCCGCCCCATTAAGCATTAACTCTTAACATAAAAATTGATAAACATTTAGTCAGAAAAACATTAATACTTAAACTCTTAATTCAGAGACCCAGAAAAAGTAAAATAAAAATAAATGTCACATTTTTGTCATCTGTGTATGTTTCCCATACTTGACAGACAAAATTGATCTCTGCATTTAACCCAACCACCACCAGGTGGTGCAGTGAGCAGCCGTAGTCAGCGCCTGGGGAGCTGGGGAAATAGGTATGCACTCATAGACACCCTAAGGTGTGTAGTGGCCGGGGTCCGAACTCGAACCAGGGTCCTTCGGATCACGAGTCCGGTTGCCTTGCCACTACACCATCTAGTAAAACTACTCATTCACATTTTCCCACACGTAACTGAGTCAATGTTCTAGTTTCTACCCACCTGTTTACTATCAGCACACTCATAAAGTTTGCATTATGTACAGAATCACCAAACTCCTGTTGCAAACATCAAAGAGCTTTCTTCATTTGCAGCATCTTTCTTTGTTTTATGCATTTCTTCAACAACAGTATTGTAGCACCCTTTAGCCACTCTATTGGAAGTAAAAACCAGAACGGAGGGGTGCTTGGGTTCAATAAATGATAAGTACCGGTAGATACCACGAAGGTGTACCTGAAAGGGGAATCATTACAAAAACTTTGTATATAATGTATTTGTTTTCAAAGAATGAGACCCAGAGAAGTGTTAAAATTTAGGCAAAATTATTAGGCCTAGTTTTATTAAACTCCAAAAATTATTAAATTATTTGTAACCAAAATATGAACCTCCAATTAAGAAAAACCTTTGAGCAATAAACAAAAATATCCCCAAAATAAAACAAGTAGTCTTTCTTATTTTTTTCTTTAGCAAAAGAGCAAAATAATGTTTCCCTTTAGCATTAATCACTAAGGCTTCTTTACAAGATAAGAGAGAAATGCTCTAAAAACCAATACTAAGAATGTCTTTATTAAACTTGATAAACAATATAGATGGGGTCCTCATACATTCACATCCACACAGTCCATTTGAGTACTCATGATCAAAACGTGGAAAACACCGGTGCAGGCCTGTTTACAGAGCGCTGACAAGCATTTGATAGCATTAGCCAACAGATCTGAATCTGTATCAAATGGCCAATCAAAATAACAAAATATGCACAACTAATCCAACATATATCTGATTGAGATCAAAACCAAATATCTTTAATATTTACTAAAAAGAAAACATGCCTGACATAGATTTTATTGAAATTGCACAATTAAAGTAACTTATTTTAGTATTTTGAGCAATAATATGAAA
Organism: Garcialebias charrua; assembly: GCA_038048925.1. Lineage (NCBI taxonomy): Eukaryota > Metazoa > Chordata > Actinopteri > Cyprinodontiformes > Rivulidae > Garcialebias > Garcialebias charrua. The sequence goes on from JBBPBX010041512.1 coordinate 26,607, forward strand.
TCCACAATTGCCACTAACATGCAAAAGCAAATAAACATTTACTTTGAATCTATTTGTGTGACTGACTTATGTGGGATTTAAATGAACTCTTAAAGGTCCACGACATGATTTTTTTACTATTCATAAAATTGCTCAATATATATATATTTTATCATTTAAATATGTTCCTTTATGCAAACAAAATGATAAATCACTTTAATTTTGCTTTAAAAGTGATTTTGAACTTCAAGCCGTGTTTAATCATGGGAAATCTGATTACACCCGAACGCACCATCTGTGATGTCACAATGGGCAGAGGGCTCTGGTCTCTTTAATAGCGGACCATTTAAAACCCGACAAATTTATCAATCTATGTGAAGATTTGAGCTATTTGTCTTCATTTTGGGAAGCAGAAAATAGTTTGGGTGATGGAACAAGAAACAACAGGATCTAATTTAGGTCTGATGCTGTATCAGACTTACCTTCATGTCGAGCTGCTCATACCTGCGCACTGTGACAAGCCCAGAGCTCTGCCCGGTGTGACATCACAGATGGTGCATTCGGGTGTAATCAGATTTCCCATGATTAAACACGGCTTGAAGTTCAAAATCACTTTTAAAGCAAAATTAAAGTGATTTATCATTTTGTTTGCATAAAGGAACATATTTAAATGATAAAATATATATATATTGAGCAATTTTATGAATAGTAAAAAAATCATGTCGGTGGACCTTTAAGGTACCACTGCCTATATTACAGTAACCTGTATTTACCATAGGGCTACAGTATCTTGACTGGATTTTTGTTGACCACCTGCCATTTCTTCTTCCGTCTGTCTAGGCAAGAGAAAGAGAGTATTAAGTAAAGACCAGTCTTTTATTACGGCCATGCAAGCAGAAGACGAACTGAACCGGGCACAGCGGGATCAACACATTCGTCTTCTTTTAGATGAAGCACGGGAGGCAAGGGACCAGGAAGCAGTGACAAGGGACCAGGAAGCAGCCTTACGAAGGGAGGAGATTGCACAGAATGCTGCCTTCAATGAAGCCTTCCTTGGGGTGCTGGGAGAGCTTGCACGTGCCATGACTCATAAACATGTGTGACATCGTTTTGAATAGATTGATAGACAATCTGTAGTTAGAGGCAGACTGCTTTTGATTGTACATTTGTTACTTTCCAATAAAAAAAGGGTTTCTTATGTGCTTGCATTGTGATTTGCATTGTTAAGAGTGCAGTGTTTGGTAAAGTCCATAATGCAAGTTGAGCAAATGTTCCATTTGCATTTGAGCTTTAAAGCTCCCCTGACATCATCTTTTAACTTTCCATAAAATGGCACAACATATATATATATTAAGATTGACCTCTGATCGTTTTTGCTAAAACAATGTGAAATGAATGAAAATTCCTCTCAAAAACAGTTTAAAATTAGCGCCTTTTTTTCACACGATAAATACGGGGTTTTACGGTCGCGCGATTATGACGTCACTCCCAGACCCTCGTCAACTGCGCTCCTTGTTTACAATGGACAAGATACAAACGCGATCCGTCCAATTTAGCCATTTAAAACTTTATATTTAGCGGTTTGTCTTCAGAGAAGCCAAAGTTATTTCCAGTAAACAGCAGGTTATAATTTTTTTTCAGCTCCTGCTGGTTTTTGGAGACTTTTCACTTCAGGAAGTGAGCAGCTCTGTGAGGACTTACAGCATAGTTTCCACAGCACTGAAATGGTAATATATTAGTTAATGTTTCTAATAATTATTCAACATTAATTTATAGTTTAAAAAATTAGTCCCTTTTAAAATATCTGTTAAATATATTATTCTTTTATTTTATTTTGTTTGTGTTTTCAGGTTTCCAGGTCTCCAGTCCATCACCTGAGGCTCTTCCTGAACCACTAGTACAACCCAGACTTTCACATCACAGCAGGTAAGATTGCATCAACAAAAAGAATAGTACTCAACAATATTCTTTGATGTAAATCTGTTGATTTTCTGTGGTTCTGATGAGGGAAGTGACAAAGTGGATGCAGCATTCAGCCCATAATGGACCCAGATGTCCCCTGCGTCCAGACCTACAACACCTGGACATCCAGGAGCGTGCACGAGGAGGTGGTGGAGTCTGAAGAAGTACAAGCAGCAGGATGAGGAGAAACTAGACCGATGTCCCCTGCGTCCAGACCTACAACACCTGGACAGGAGGGTGGACGAGGAGGTGTTGGAGTCATTTTTACAGAGCTGATGAAGTCAA
>JBBPBX010041513.1:3780-18125 GCA_038048925.1 Garcialebias charrua
TATATATATATACACAGTATACTGTATATATAAATGAATGTGTTTTAAACCCTTCCCACACTCTTACAATATTCTAAAGCAATGTTTCTAACGCTCTAAACGCTCTAAAAGAGCACAGAATGTCATGATTTCTGCTCTCTGCCACCTGCAAGCGCTCTCAGCCACGCCCACTTCTCCGCTCCACATGCATGAAGATCAGCTGATCAGCTGCAGCAAGAATCTTATCCTGCAGCTGTGGGCTGCACAAATGTGCAGCAGGTGCTAAATAATTTAAAATAAACTCATTTAAAATAAAAGTTCCATGCCGATCGTGCGGCTCATCCATCAGTCAGCCAACTGTGTGCCATGTCCAATCTTATTTTGAAAAACCGCGAAAGATCTAGTCTGCGATAAACGAACCGTGAAGTATCGAGTGACTAATGTAATTACTAATTACAACATTTGTTAATTGTGAGTACTATAAGGAATTTCTGCACTCATTCAGCACAACTTTCTTTTCTTTTTAAATATGTAAACATGTGTATGAGGTAAAAACAAGGTAACTGTGGGTTTTATGTGAAAGTCCCAAGCTCATTTACGATTGGGCTCTATGGGCTAACTGGTGGTGTGTGGGGTTTTGTTGTTTTGAGGCCTCTAGAAGAACAAAGCTAACTTTGTTGGCTGTAAAAAAAAACTTACAAAGTTTGAAAGAAAGCTAATTATTCTGGTTTAAACTACACAGATTGGACATTTATAGCTCTTAGATTATTGATTATTTTACTAAAACTCCCTGAACGCAATTTTAAAGTCACACTGAATCACATTTGACTCAGTGCTTTAAAATTTAGATTTTAATATCCACTGTGATTTTTAGTCATGCGTTTTTAACTGGGGCTTGAAGGCAAGCTAGCAGCCACTTATAAATGATTTGAAGTAGTAACCTCTGCGTCCTGTTCAAAGGAGCAGTCTGTCCTCGTCTTTATGGTGCATTAGAACTTGAGTCCGAGCCAACGCATCTCACAGCCCGTTGGAGTTGAGCGAGAGCACACAATGAGGCGGGGAAAAGGTAAAAAATAACAAGCAACTTCATTTTACAGCATTTTAAACGTTTATACATCTTAAATGATGTCATGTGCAAATTTGAGGATCTTGCCAGGCCCAGCTGTGAAATGATAATAAGATGGAATCATTGACAGATTTAACCGTGAAGGAAATGATAAAGCCAGTATCTCAGTGTGATTAAAAAAGAAAAAGAAAATTCATTCAAACTTTATTTAGGCAGGTTAATCCCATTGAGCCTCAAGGACTCATTTACAAGCGAGACCTGGCTACAAACAAAGAATGATGACAACAGCGACAATAGACTTTCCTTTGACAATCAACAATAGACAATCATAAGAGAGGCATACAGATTTTCTAAACAAGTTAAAAAAAGATGTCAAAGTAGCAAAACAGATACTGTAGATTATAAGGCAAATAAAAAAATGAAAATGCCATTTGCGAGAGTTTGAAAAAGACGTAAAACAAAGATTTTCAATTTACGCATGTGACTCACAAGGCCTTGCTCTCATGTCCCAAGAGCTTCAAACATGTTAAAAAAAAAAAGTCACACAATAGTCGATGTAAGCAACTGGAACCTGCTTGACCTCGTTCAGACAGTGACTGGAGACTTTGGGAGGGTTTGGTGACCTACAAGACCAAGTTATGACTGAATGGAGACAAAAACAAACAGAACTGTAAGACACCATTAAGATTCATTAGAAAAAAAATGAATGTGCACATCACATTCAGTAATGTCACAATTCATTTAATTCATGCAAAAGCAACAAACCATTTCAGTGTTGTTTCAAGTGAAAATTAGCACGTTTCCCTATAATTGGGTCCGTAACTACCGGTAGTCACCGACATTGCTGCCCAGTGCGATTCAAGCTTATATAAATACTATTTTGACAGAAAAAGTAGTATTTCGCTAAGCTACAACCAGTGGAGACTAGTTGGCATCTCAAAGCTGATTCAGAATTACAAGAGAATAGGTCATTTTCAGTTGCAGTCTCATTGATATCTGAGTATTTGTCACCAACGAACCTTGTGCTGTGTTTTTATGTTGCCAATTTTTGAAAATGGGGTCAGAGACAGGTTTGAGTCATCCGCAACAACTCTGTAAGCATTTTGAGAAATAATTAGCTGCACAATTTATTTTGAACTTGTTTAAATTCAGGCATCAAGACTAACGTTGCCAGACATTTAGAAGACGCCCTCTCTACTGCGGTCTGCCGATCAGTCGAAGCCCTGAGATACTAGCCTTTAAATAAAGTTTTGATAGTGACAGAAGTATATTCAAGGGTAAATTATTAAATGAGTGTGCTGAAAAGCCTGTTGGCTGTTAATTTTGTTGAATGTCTTTGGGACTGAAACAAAAAAAAAGTTGGTTTTTTTTGACACGGTAAAATTTCATGTTGCATCAAATTTAGATGATGGATGCACGGCAGATACATGCAGAATAACACTTGAGGGGGGAGCCAGACTCCGCAGGGCAGTGAGGAGACTATCAGGTCTGTGTTTAGTGGGTAGCTGGCACAACGCCATTTGATGGATTCACGCTCGGGGTGTTAAAATAACCGAAAAGTCCAACTTACCGTATTTTTCAGACTATAAGGCGCACCAGACTATAAGGCGCATTAACAAAACAGTCAGATAAGTCAAACTTTATTCAACTCGTTCACAATAACTCTCAACATTGTTCAGTTGTACCAACATAAAATCGGTTTGAGGTCAGTAAGCACAACCAGAATTAATACATAATTCACCTAATAATAATAATACACCTGATTATAAGGTTCACTGTCAATTTTTGAGAACATTTGGATTTTAAGTGTGCCTTATAGTCCAAAAAATACGGTAATTAAAGAATGGAAAAAAATAGCCTTGTGGGATTTTGCGTCCTCTTGGGCAGCGGGCTGACTGCGGTTAGTAGGGGTCTTGGCGGCCCTGGTGGGTGTGGGCTGTTGGTCCTGCTGCTGGCGGCCCTCGTGGCCTTGTCCCTCTCTGGTCTGGAGCTCAATGGGCCTGGCGGTCAGAGAGGTGGTTTGGCCTCGCTCCTTGGGTGGACCTTGGCGAGCTGGGGGGTAGGTTGGGTCAGCGGGGGAGCTGACTCCCTGCGGGAGCATTTGTTCCTGCAGTTATTTTCTCCCCATCCCTCACCGCGCACCTACGCCCTCTTCATTTCAAAATTAATACATGTAGGGATTTTGAGGCTCGGGTGTACTGCGACATTTTTACATCTCTGTTGTTCAGAACCACCTGGGACTCAATTTTATTATACACCTTTTAGACATTCACTCATAAACATCCTCATAATATTCACATATAGGAACTTGGGGTGGGCACTATGGTTATGGGTGGCGGGATGACACCACTCTCGCCTCCTGTGCCTGTGCTCACTTACAATGATGCATTTAGACAGTAAAGCCCCCAGTATAGCTCTGCGTTGGGCCGAGCGCCACTGCACGCCATGTGAGCGCCGCGGCACAAGCCTTTGAACGCGGGCGTGAACGCGCCAAGCTCAAATTTTACGACCGCTTACGCGCGCGCGTTGTCTCACAATAAACTGCCCGGCGGCGGACTGTTTTGTATGAGACACAAATGTATTAAATTCCTCTTCTTCATCGCTGATCTGGACTTTTCTTTTGTTTTTTTGCCAAAAGTCAAGTGATCGCTTGAAGCGGTCACCATTCGCTTCCTCCTCCGATGAGGAGGAATGAATGAATTTGTCACGAGCGAACTAAAGTCATGTCCAACGTGGCTGCGCCAGGTTCTAAATATTTCCTGGTGGGCTGTGGGCTGCAGGACCAGCGCTCCCTGTTTTTATTTTATTTTTTAGAACTTTTTATTAACATATAAACACAAAATACCACTGCGCAGCCTGTGCCTTTTCTTTTACCACCCGAGCTGTCAATCAAATCAGTAGGCGTGTCAGCAAATGACCAATCAGCGACCTCAGTTTGTCCCGTAGGTAAACGCTCCGCCCTGCTTCTGCTCAAATGATAATAATAATAATAAAAATGTCCTTTTTTGTCATCTGTGTACGTTTCCCATACACAGACGAAATTCGTCTCTGCATTTAACCCAACCACCACCAGGTGGTGCAGTGAGCAGCCATAGAAAGCGCCCGGGGAGCTGGAGAAATAGGTGTGCACTCATAGACACTACACTGTGTGTAGTGGCCGGGGGCGCGAACCCGAGTCCTTCGGGTCCCAAGTCGGAAGCCCTGCCACTACACCATCTTGGCCCCATGACGTCAAGTATTTGGAGCAAAAGCGCACACAGAGCTATAATGTGAACTGCCTGCGCACCACACGCGCGCGTCGAGCGGCGTGCTGCACAACGAACAGCTATACCGGAGCCTTAAGGGCTTGGGTTGGAGTTGGGGTGGAAGGGAAACTGTCACTATGCCAGCCTTTGCTCCTTCTCTTTCCCTTTTTTAAATTACACTTTACAACAACACACATCAACAGCACATCTGGGGGTGGGGTGTGTGTGTCGGGGTCTAGTGTTTTTTTTTTTTTTGCACCCCCTGGTTCCCTGGCGGCCATTCTGGGGGTGGGGTCTGGTAAAGTGGCAGGCCGTCTGGTGTTGTCCTGGACTATGGGGAGGTTTGGGGCCTGGGGGTTTGCCGTGGGCAGGACTGGCGCGGTGCTCTCCCTGGGGCTGCTTGGGCTCGGGCGTCCTGTCCTGTCGGCTGGGCGCGGGTTGGGCCGGATCTTGGATGTCGGCTCCTCTCCACCCTGGAATGAATGGGCCTACCTCCTGGGTTTGGGTGTGGGCTGCCCCATGTAGGGGGTAGGTACATTGGACCTGGGGGGTATAGAGTGAGTATCGGAATATGAATGGAATGTGTCGTTATTGTATGTCTTTGAGTGAGTGAGGGTGTGGATGAGGGTGGGTCTGTGTGATTGTGTCTGTGTATGAATGTCTATTTGTCAGGCCGGGACTTAGAGTGCCTCCTCTTTGATACATCTGAGGATACTTGGTGTCGCGCTCCTACCACGTGGCCCCCTGGTGGGGTGTGCCTTTGCCTGCCGGAGTGCTTGGGGCCCTCGGTGTCGGGGGTTGGGCGCTTGGGCGTATGTCGGCTCGGCCTGGTGGCTGCCTGGTGGGGCTCGGGTCCTCTGGTCCTGTCGGGCCTGGGCCTGAGGGGTGGACGTCCCCGGTGCCCGGGCCTTGGTGCCTAGGCCTGGGGCTACGTCGGTGCAGCGGGTTCCGGCGGGGGCCTGTGAGTTTGTCGCTGTTGGCCCCGGGGGGTCATTGTGTGTAGTCGCTGGTGGGGCTCTTCCGGTTCTCCCCTATGGTCGGATCTGGGGGGTGGGTGAGTGGTTCGTCCTGTTTGGGTGGCCCTGGGGGCTCTGCGCTCGGGGTCCCTCTTGGGGTCTTGGGCTCTGGTCCCCCCTTTGTCTGCCTCGGGTCTTGGGGGGCGGATCTCTGATGCTTCACGGTCGCTATTGAATGTTCTATTAGAGAAGCCTTATTCACTTATGCATGCTCACAACCACACACAAATGGATGCAGGGATGTATATGTAGATATCATATGTAGATATGTATATATACTGTGTGTGTGTGTATATATATATATATNTATATGTAGATATCATATGTAGATATGTAGATGGGTATGTGACTGAATATGAATGTATATGTATATATATATATATATATATATATTTGTAGGTATAGGTATATATATTTATAGTAATCTACTGCAAAGTCATGAATGTTATGTGTCTTTTATGCATATGTGTTTTGTTGCTGTGTTCTGTCATGTACTTTGCAGGATTGCAGACGGCGGTTGGGTGTGTTTGCCTTGTGCTCTTTTTGTGGATATTTGTTTTGTAGTCTTACTTTCTGTCTTTTCTTTCTTTCTATCAAAAAAAATATAATGGTGTGAAGAGGATGGCTGTAAGGTGAGAAGGGAGGCCATCTATAAAAGGAAAAAATAAAAAAAAGAATGGAAAAAATAAAAGCTATAAATGCTCCCTGAAAGGCAAAATTATATGTTGAGAATATACAAGTCAGTGGCAAGTCAGACTGTGGTGTTTAGAAGCTGGCATGAGTCATGAACCTTTAGGTCATATGTGTCAAACTCATGGCCTGGGGTGCCAAATGTGGTCCTCGTTAACATCTTATCTGGCCCACAAGATGATATTTTAAATGTAAAATACTTTAATCACTTTATTTCCCCCCCATAATCTTTGATTATGATGTCAAAAGTGCAACAGAACATCAAATGAGATCAATCAAACTCTTGTTGAGGAACCTGCAACCAAGAAAATGTGTTGGGTATCTGATTATTGGTATTGAGTTAATGTAGATTCTGAAACTGGCTCCTAGTTTGAAAAATGTTTTAAATTTGGCCCCCTTTTGTAAGTGGGTTTGACACCCCTGCTTTAAGTCACAGGAAAGAAAAGAAAAACTGCAATATTTAGGCATTACTGCTAACAACAACCTTCTGGTCCTGTCATTTCCTTATTACTGACAAGATCCACGTTTGACATTTAACAAGATTTATTATGTTAAAACTGCTGCTGGGAATCTGGATCCTCTCACTGGACTGTTCTAAAAGAGAGAACACCTGTAGGCTGTAGGACTCTGAGAATGTGCAACATATAGGAGATTAACTAACCTTCTCAGATAGGCGAGGAGAGCATGACGAGTGCAGCTTGGAGGAGCGGTGTCAGTGGTGGCAATGATGACATCATTGTAAGAGGTGGGCAAGGAGCTGGAGAGAGAGGCCTTCAATGCTGAGAGTAGATCCGATGGAGGGGCAAACTTTAAATTGTGGTCCAAGTGGTGGAGCAAGGGTCATACACAGGAAAGCTGAGGTCAGAGAATTAATCCAGAGGGAAATCCTTAATCCAAAAATGAATGGGCAGAAAAGAGGTCGTAGTTCCAGAATCAGATGAGCAGAACTAACCAGACAGGGAGCAGACAGGTCGGAGAATCCAGGAAAACAGGCGTGAGGTCGTAATAAGAAAATCAGATGTGGATTTGGAAGAAACGATGGACATCTAATGACAAAAGTGTTTGATAATCTGGCAGAGACTTGGTGTGGACAGAGCTCTGATATAGAGCAGGCAACAAGTGAAGAACATGACCGTTGATTGAGGAAGAGAAGTGGGCGTGACAGGTGGCAGAGAGATCATGACACTTACCTTAAATGGCTTTTTGAAACTGGAACAGAAGTAAAATGATGTAACACGTTGCAAGCTGTGGTGTGTTAGTGAGCTATTGAATTTTACTCTGATTGGAGGGATGTTAAAAGTAAAAGGATGAAATAAAGAGAAATGGTGATGTAGTTTTATGGCGAGTATACAACTACTGGTCATAAAATCAGACTATCATGAAAAAGTTGATTTATTTCAGTAATTCCATTCAAAAAGGGAAACTTGTATATTATATTCATTCATTACACACAGACTGACCTATTTCAAAGGTTTATTTTTTTTATGTCGATGATTATAGCTGACAACTACTGAAAACCTCAAATTCAGTGTATCAGAAAATTTGAATATTGTGAAAAGGTTCAATATTGAAACTTGAACCTTATGAGCTGAATACAGCACCTCAGACTGAGGAAGTCTTTCGGACGAAAGACGAAACGTTTCTACAATTATTTTTTTTGAATGTCCAGAGGACCAGACTTAGCTTTTTAATGCCTCCTACCCACTGCCCCCTTTGTCGAGCAGCCGAAGCGGCCGGTTTACATTCAAAGTCTATGGAGGAGACGCGTGGAGTCACGGCGAACAAGGAAGCGGCGAGATTCGAGTGATCGAAGCGGCGCGACGGCAGCCTGCACACGCACGCGCGCGTCGCCGTCGAGCCGCCGACGTCCCAAATGTTGATCTCTGGCGGCTCGACGCATCCGGCAAACAGTCGGGAGAGCCTCGCTATCTGATTACACAACCACAACGGGACTTTTTTCGGACTTTTTAAACTCACCGGATCGAGCCTCCAGGAATTGGACCCAAACTCCGGTAAGAAACGTGGCATTTTTACAGTTGCTGCTGACAGGCTGCTGTCCTCTCCAGTGTAGATCACCCCAAACATAAAAAAAAGTTTTAATCTCATCGAAGACCGTCGGAGGTGCAGTTAAAACAACAACTGAACCCGGAAAACAAGCCAGAGACCCCTCCCTCTGCTACCCCCTAGTGTACGTCATCAGACGGTGTTCAGTGGTTCAGTGGGACCGTGACCAGCGGCAAAAAGGGGACGGCAGGCGCGTTTCGAGTTGTGCAGTGGGTAGGAGGCATTAGATTCAATATTGAAGACACCTGGTGCCACACTCTAATCAGCTAATTAACTCAGAACACTTGCAAAGGCCTTTAAATGGTCTCTCAGTCTAGTTCTGTAGACTACACAATTATGGGGAAGACTGCTAACTTGACATTTGTCCAAAAGATGACCCTTGACACCTTGCACAAGGAGGGCAAGACACAAAAGGTCATTGCTAAAGAGGCTCGCTGTTCACAGAGCTCTGTGTCAGGTGAAGGGAAGGAAAAGATGTGGTAAAAAAAGTGTCCAAGCAATAGGGATAATCTCACCCTGGAGAGGTTTGTGAAACAAAACCCATTCTAAAATGTGGGGGAGATTAAAAAAGAGTGTCATGATCTCTCTGCCACCTGTCACGCCCACTTTTCTTCCTCAATCAACGGTCATGTTCTTCACTTGTTGCCTGCTCTATATCAGAGCTCTGTCCACACCAAGTCTCTGCCAGATTATCAAACACTTTTGTCATTAGATGTCCATCGTTTCTTCCAAATCCACGTCTGATTTTCTTATTACGACCTCACGCCTGTTTTCCTGGATTCTCCGACCTGTCTGCTCCCTGTCTGGTTAGTTCTGCTCATCTGATTCTGGAACTACAACCTCTTTTCTGCCCATTCATTTTTTGATTAAGGATTTCCCTCTGGATTAATTCTCTGACCTCAGCTGGAGTCAGTGCTTCAAGAACCACCACACACAGACATATGCAAGACAAGGGGATCAGATGTCAGATTCCTTGTGTCAAGCCACTCATGAACAAGAGACAGCATCAGAAGTGTCTCGCCTGGGACTGCTGCTGAGTGGTCCAAAGTTATGTTCCCTGATGAAAGTAAATTTAGCATTTCATTTGGAAATCAAGGTCCCAGAGTCTGGAGGAAGAGAGGAGAGGCACAGAATCCATGTTGCTTGAGGTCCAAAGACAAGTTTCCACAGTCAGTGATGGTTTGGGGCCATGTCAACTGCTGGTGTTGGTCCACCGTGTTTTCTGAAGTCCAAGGTCAACACAGCTGTCTACCAGGAAGTTGTAGAGCACTCCATGCTTCCTGCTGCTGACCAACTTTATGGAGATACAGATTTCATTTTCCAACAGGACTTGGCACCTGCACACAGTGCCAAAGCTACCAGTACCTGGTTTAAGGACCATGGTATCTCTGTTCTTAATTGGCCAGCAAACTCACCTGACCTTAACCCCATAGAAAATCTATGAGGTATTGTGAAGAGGAAGATGTGATACCAGACCCAACAATTCAGAAGAGCTGAAGGCCACTATCAGAGCAACCTGGGCTCTCATAACACCTGAGCAGTGCCACAGACTGATAGACTCCATGCCACACTGCATTGCTGCAGTAATCCAGACAAAACAAGCCCCAACTAAGTATTGAGTGTTTTACATGTTCATACTTTTCATGTTCATACTTTTCATGTTCATACTTTTCAGTTGGCTAACATTTCTAAAAATCTTTTTTTAACTGGTCTTAAGTATTCTAATTATCTGATATACTAAATTTAGGCTTTTCATTAGTTGCCAGTTATGATCATCAACATTAAAAGAAATAAACATTTGAAATATACCCTGATGCATGCTCATCTGATATATTTGAAATATATCAGTCTGTGTGTAATGAATGAATATAATATACAAGTTTCACTTTTTGAATGGAATTACTGAAATAAATCAACTTTTTCATGATATTCTAATGCCGGGTTCCCACCGAACGCGTCTTGAGCATCAAAAACGCTCTCAACGCACGGTGTTGGCTGCTTGTCAACAGATGTCTGTTCACACCGAAGACGCGCAGTGGGAGGAGCGTCTTGGTCCTTTTCCGGTCGGGTTTGTTTTGTTTTTTGTACACCGGGCAGATAAAATCAGCTGTTCGTGAGCCTCGTTACTACTTGAGTGGGTTTTCTACGAGCCGAACTGCAGCTCCGAAAGTCTTTGTTGAGATTAAAACTTTTTTTATGTTTGGGGTGATCGTACGCTCGAGCGGACAGCGGCAACTGTAAAAATGCCAAGTTTCTTACCGGAGGCTGGTTTCTTCATGGAGGCTCGTTGGGCTAAGTTTAAAAAGTCCAAAAAAAGTCCCGTCGTCGTTGCGTCATCACATAGCAGAGTCTCTCCCGATTGGTTGCTGCGACGCGGCGAGCAGCCAAAGTTCAATTATTTGAACTCCGGCAGCGGCTGCTCTGGACGCTCCGCGTGCGCGGAAAAGAACTGCCGCACTCTGCCGTGCTGCTTGAACTGCTCAAAACGCGTCGCGTCACGCTTCGCCGCTCCTCGCCGCTCCTCTACATAGACTTTGAATGTAAACCGGCTGCTTCCGCTGCTTTAAATGCATTTGGTGGGTAGCCGGCATAATTTTATGACCAGCATCTGTAGTGGATCAGCCACATAAAGGAGATGCTGCTGGTGTGTGTGTTTATGCAACACTCAGATTGAGGTCGACTGTCACAGTTTTTCAGTGGCTGACAACTTTTAGAAATCAGGACTGCTGAAATATAAAGACACATTTTCCTGTTGGTTAGGTTTTGTGCTGAACCAGTTTCCACATCATGTGCAGCTTTAATAATTAGTTTTAATCATAGTTTTCCAGCAGCATGGTGGCGCAACTGGTAGAGCTGCTGCCTCTCAGGGAGAAGGTTGCTGGTTCAAATCCCGGTCCGGGGGCCTTTCTGGGTGGAGTTTGCATGTTCTCTCCGTGCATGCGGGAGTTTCCTCCGGGTACTCCGGTTTCCTCCCATAGAACAAAAACATGCATGTTAGACTGATTGGTAACTCTAAATTGTCCCTAGGTGTAAGTGAGAGAGTGAATGGCCGTTTGTCTCTGTGTGACCCTGTGATGGACTTGCAACCTGTCCAGGGTGTACCCCGCCTCTCGCACAGTGATTGCTGGACATGGGCACCGGCGACCCCCGTGGCCCAAAATGGAAGAAGTGAGTAAAAGATAATGGATGGATGGATGGATTCGTTTTCCATTCAGATTGGAAAGGTTATACAAATCCAATCTTTTTTTTCTTTTTTAAAACAAAAGGTATGTGCACAAGTTTGACTTTATTGGCAATTTTCCTAAACACAGACAGGTCAAATTTATATCAATCCAACTTGAATAAGTGCAGTTTCTATAAGTATAATCAAAAGTTTCAAATAAACTAATTTAAACTGGACCAGTACTTTATTATGTAATTATTCTGAGTCATTTTCTGATTACTGATTGAACACAAACCTACATGTTTAGCGACTACTTATTGTAGACTTAACTTAGTATGTTTATATATTATCTGTAAAACGTAACTGGACATTTTAAAATTCCTTCTAGCTGACACTTACTGGCTCATTTATTTTCCTTGCTTGTTAAACCAGAACATCTTCCTTAGAACAAATAATAATAATAATACATTTTATTTGTAGGTGCCTTTCTTGGCACTCAAGGTCACCTTACATTGACAATCATAAAAACAGACACACTATTATATACACAGTAAAAACAAGTAAAATAAAAAAATAAAATAAAAAATAAGACAATGCAGTTGCAATCATAGTGCATAGGCTACTTTAAACAGGTGAGTTTTGATTTTGAAATGTGGAAAAGAGTTTGTGTTGCGAATATCAGGTGGGAGTGAGATCCAGAGCTGGGGAGCAGAGCAGCTGAATGCTCTGTTCCCCATAGTAACAAGACGGGCAAGGGGAACAATGAGCTGGATGGAAGAAGAGGATCTGAGGGTACGAGCAGGTGTAACAATGTGAATAATGTTTGAAAGATATGGAGGAGCGAGGTTGTGGACAGCTTTGAATGTAAGGAGTATTTTGTAATTGATGCGATATGGGATGGGAAGCCAATGAAGCTGTTGTAAAACAGGTGTGATGTGATGGATTGAGGGGGTCCGTGTAATGATACGAGCAGCTGAATTTTGGACCAGTTGTAATTTACGGAGGGTTTTCTGCAGTAGGCCAAAAAGAAGAGAATTGCAATAATCTAAACGAGAGGTGACTAGACTGTGGACCAGAACAGCAGTGGAGTGAGGAGTGAGGGAAGGACGGAGACGATTGATATTTCGAAGATGAAAGTAGGCTGACCGAGTGATATTATTGAGGAGAAGGAGAGGGTGCTATCACGGATGACACCCAGACTCTTAACCAAGTCAGACAAAGCTCAGGTTCTAAAGGTTTGAATGGTGCAAGTAGGATGAATTAGTGATGAGATAAAATAAGATAAGATGCAACAAGATAAGATACGATTCGATAAAACTTTATTGATCCAGCAGGAAATTGTTGTGCCAGAGTTTCAGTACAAAGTAACATACACAAGGAATCACACAAGATATTAAAAAATAACAGAGAATATAAAGATGCCAACAATTAAGTTCTAAACAGGTGCAGACAGAAACATGAAAGTGTTTATTGTGGTGCAGAATTAATTTTATTCTCCGATGTGTAGCAAAGGGAAGGAGTTGAAAAGTTTGATAGCCACAGGGAGGAAGGACTTCCTGTGTTGTTCTGTGGAGCACCTCGGTGGTCTCAGTCTATGACTGAAGGAGCTGTGGTAAGAGTCCAGTGTGTCATGCAGGGGGTGTGACGTGTTGTTCAGGACCTGGATCATTTTCCTCAGCATCCTCTGCTCAGACACCTCTGTCAGAGACGTCAGCTCCACTCCCAGAACTGAACAGCTCTCTTGATGAGTTTTTCAAGTCTGTTGGCATCAGCTTTCTTCACCCTGCTCTTCCAGCACACCACAGAGTAGAAGAAGATGTTGGAGACCACCGAGTGGTAAAACATCTGCTGCATGGTCCTGCAGACGTTAAAAGACGCATTGGTAAATAAGTATTACTACCTGTGAAATACTTATTATACTAATTCATCCTACTTACACTGTTGTATTCCATGTTATTGTTTACTATATTTCTTTTGGACCTTTTAAATATATTTCTTTTCATTTTTTAGTACTTTATTTTTTTGCATGCTTTAGTGTTTCTTGTGTTTTTTTCTTCTTCTTATCGAGTCAAATTGGTTCTTCTCATCCTGAACATTTCATTGCATTGTTGACCTTGTGTAAACCTGCATAAGACAAATAAACAACATTTAAAAAAAATAGTTTCTGTGTGCAGAGAACAACAACCAGTTTCATGTATCCTCCTTCGTCTGTCACTGCACTTTCCACTGGTGCTACCTCTGGTTTTAACTCTGTTGATCTCACTCTTCTCATATTGTTAATTGTTAGTTTTGTTTTAGTTTCTTGTTTTGGGAGGCAAACAAACCCCCTATAACTTCACGGCCACTGTTTTGTTGATTCATATTACCCTTCAGCTAACGTGCTGTCCAGATAAATAAACCTGAGAAGAACTCAACATTTTGGTGTATATCACTGAAAGAGGTTTTATAGCAAACTGAACCACATAAGTGCTGGAGATAAAGCAAAAAATAATTGGGAAGGTGACACTTCTGCGGCAGGATTTGACTGTTCTTAATAGGTGCACGTGTGTTGTTGCTGAGGCCAGCACTGGTATTAATAAAACGGACTGCAGCAGCTGGTGAAGAGGAGGGATGGTCAGCAGTGGGGAAGCAAAATCCTCCTTTAATGAGTCCTCTGGGTGAAACAAAAACACTGTGCAAATATTTTACACTACAGTGCAAATAGTGATGACAAGCTGTGTACTTTCAGTAATATCATCCCAGTACAAGCTTTGTATAAATATACCCTGATAAATGGATCATGCTGGGAAGAAAACCAAAGAGATCTTATTGGGTTTTAATTACAACACTTAAAGCACTGGCTCAGATTTGTGGCTAGCTCTTTGAAAGATCTCAGCTTGGAGGCATCGTTGTTGTCAGTTTTGGTGTGGAGTAAGAAGTACACTAGATGTGCTACAGCTAGCTGCTACTGATGCTTTGAGCTTGAAAATAATCCTAGAAATCTAAACAGGCTGCCATCAGGTGCAGGCCTCCCTTGAAAAAGAGACCTGTGATCTCAATGGATTGGCCTCGTTCAATAAAATTTAAATAAATACATAGAAATCCATGTAAACAATTGTGTAATGTGATACTGATGGTTGTGT
>JBBPBX010041514.1:0-28832 GCA_038048925.1 Garcialebias charrua
TTTTTCTACCTGATTGTTGTTTATTTGATGAAGAAATGTGATTTGATGTCTCTGTGATTTAAATGTGTCTGGAATGACAAAAAGAAAAAAGAACTTGAACAAGTTTCTGTCCACAGTCACACTGACTAAAGCTGACACATTAAAGCTGGTCAAACTTTGCTCGGCGGCTCCTCTCATCACTCCGTCCTGGAGTTTATTGCTGAAGGCTGTTTTTGTCCAAGTGGACAAATGTCTGAGCCTGAAGACCAAGGAGACAGCAGCTGTTCAGATCCTGAAGAAGGATCCAGATGTTTCCAGGACTCTGATAAAGAGGTTGATCCCAGACGTGTGTTCATGAAGATTCAACACTTTTCTTTCTGCTCTGCTTGAAGATGCACCACAAGCTGCTCATCTTTCATTACATCATCTAGTTTGTTTTGATTAAATACTAATCCTTCTTAAACTACATCAGATGGGTCTAAATTCAGAGAAATATTGACAAGTTGCCATGGGAACACAGAAACTGAATGATGTAGAGCTGAAGAACAGATCAGTTTGAGCTCTTATTTTGAAGAGCAGCAGCTAACAGAAGTGACGTTGCACCAGAAGTTGCTCAGTTGTGACGTCAGTGTTTGTTGTTCTGCTCCGTAGCTACGAGCTGAAGGCCTTTTCTCTCGACTGCTGCTCAAATGAGTTGAAGTGAACGCTAAATTGAGCTGTAACATCTGTAAATGTTGCTGACCGGAAGTGAACAGATGTGGAGACAGCGGCTCAAACAGCTGGAAGCAGAGGAAGAAGAAAAGTCTGAGGATTTTGGAAGAACAGATGTGGAGACAGCGGCTCAAACACCTGGAAGCAGAGGAAGAAGAAAAGTCTGAGGATTTTGGAAGTAGAGCTGCAGCTCAGGAACAAACGGAGCAAGACACATGTTAGATGCTGGTTTCAGTCCCAACCATCAACTGCATTCCAGAATCGATCAGTTTACAAATTCAGCCCCGCTACCTGGTATGATAGTGTTCTGTTTAATGTAAAGAGTTTTCGGTGATAATTTAAACAAGTGTCAATACATTTATTATGTTCATTGCGTGAACAGGCAAGCAAGCAAGCAAGCAAGCAAGCAAGCAAGCAAGCAAGCAAGCAAGCAAGCAAGCAAGCAAGCAAGCAAGCAAGCAAGCAAGCAAGCAAGCAAGCAAGCAAGCAAGCAAGCAAGCAAGCAAGCAAGCAAGCAAGCAAGCAAGCAAGCAAGCAAGCAAGCAAGCAAGCAAGCAAGCAAGCAAGCAAGCAAGCAAGCAAGCAAGCAAGCAAGCAAGCAAGCAAGCAAGCAAGCAAGCAAGCAAGCAAGCAAGCAAGCAAGCAAGCAAGCAAGCAAGCAAGCAAGCAAGCAAGCAAGCAAGCAAGCAAGCAAGCAAGCAAGCAAGCAAGCAAGCAAGCAAGCAAGCAAGCAAGCAAGCAAGCAAGCAAGCAAGCAAGCAAGCAAGCAAGCAAATATGACTGTGTTGAACAAACAAAACTTATATTGAATATGTAAACTGAAAATAATTACATAAACACTCATTTTAAACACAACAGCCACTTACAACTTGTTAATATCACAATCTGCCTCCGCTTTAAAAAAAATCTCCGCCCCTTAAAGAGTGGTGGGGGTGAGTGCCGAGTTAACCAGGAACAGACGGAGGAGGTGCCTGGAGGTTTCACATGTGGAGTCAGACAGTGAATTCAGAGGAGAAGAGTCGGCTCTGAACCGTCAAGGAGGAGGGGGTAGGATGAAAATGTTTACAAATGTAGATGTTTAACAACCTGTTAAAATACAACAAAATGCAGGAAATCACATCTACTTTATTCAACATTTTCTGGGGGAGGACCACAGACTGAGTCAGATGTTCCTGTTGATGGTCAGTGGGATTTTTCTGTTTCTAAACTTTATGTTGTAAATTGTTGCTGTCTGACTCTAAATGACTTGAATGTTGGTGACGTAACTCTAAAGACACGTGTATGAAAAGAGTTGGACACTTTGTGAATAAACAGTGAAGACAGAGGTTCAGTGTTGTCCTCAGTGTCCCTGATGATGGAGGAGGTTGTGGACTTCTTCAGTGTGATGGTCCCATCAGGCTGCATCAGGCCTCCTGAAGGCCCACAAGCTCACAGCTCTTTTTCCACAGCTTCACCTGCACATCAGAGTCAGAGGACTGCATGGAGATCATTGTGGATCAAGATGGATCCAAAGCTTCATCACTTCATGTTCATCCAGTGAAGACTTGGAGGGAGTTTCTTTAAAAGCTCCTCATTACAAACTATGAAGTCAAACATGAAAATGTTCTCCTCCAGTGTGAAAGAGTTGACTCCGGTAGTTTTCCACATATATTCATGTGTAATTCTGAAATGTGGCTACAAACTGTGTGTAAACAGAGCACTCAGCTGAATGTGACAAACATCATGTGGAAACTGGAGTCACATGATGGAGCTCCATTTGTCTGCTGGAGTCTGTGGAGGTCAACAAATATGGAGGAATGGGACAAGCGTAGAATCTCCTAGAAGACGTTTAGGTGGAAATATAAGAATGAATCTGCAGCTAAACGCTAAATAAAAGAGACAAAATGAGTAAAGCAGCTATAATAATAATAATAAAACAGAAGTCATCATTTATCTGTTGCCAAACTTTACTCAACAAATTAGAACATAAACACAAAGTAACAAATTCAAACTGTTCTCCATCACAAACAACTTTTCCACACACGTCAACATTGTTCACCTATTTTCTGTCACTTCGGCTGTTTCCGCAGCTAAACAAACACATGCTAGTTGGCAGCTGGCTCCATTTTGGTTGATAATTCTTTAATGAGGAATGCATTAACCATCGAGATGAGAACAAACTTGAAGGATTTAGTTTTTGACTTCCTGATTTGTTGGAGCGCTCTTCATGACTTTGTGCTGAGTGTTTTTACTCTGAACTTCTAAACATACAAGAAATAAAATGTTTGTTTTTCACAAAGTTCAACGTTTTGTTCAGCACATCCAGCGACTGTTGCAAATGTAAATGTTCAATGTTTTCCTCACAGAAACCTGCGCACATTTCAAGAAATCCATCAGAGGTTTGAGTTTAGTAAATCAGTGAACATCAACAGATCCAATGATTTGGATTCAAAAGATCCAAAACTCCACAGAAACCAGTTTGAGCTCAACGGAGACATTTTTGTCCATTTTATAATCAAACACAAAGACATTTAAATCTAAATCATTCTTTGGACATCAAAAATCTTATGACTGTAATTAAATCTTTTTATTTTTAAAGTTTCCAAAACTCGTGTTTCCATCAAATCACAAAGTTTTGTTAACGAATGTGAAAGTTGATGTTAAATAGTTCAAAGCTTCATTTCAAAGTGAACCTTTGGTTCAGTGTTTGTCAGAAATGTTTGGTTGTGAAGCTCAGGCTTTAGACGATGGATGGACAGACAGACAACAAACAGATGTTTGAATGATCCAGAGGAACAGTTCAAAAATACATCTGGAAATGTTTCAACATAGAAACTACTTTCATGTTTTGAAACACTCAAATGTTTTTTCATCCAAAAGTGTTTTTGTGTTTGTGCTTTTTGACTGAACTCACAGAGTTGAGATGTTTTCAAAGTCAAAATGATTTTCTTTCCTTCATCAGCAGCTAAATGTAGAATATTTGATGCTTCATGGAGTCACATAGTGTTTCATCAAACAGCTGGTTGTGCTGCTGTTTTAAATTGTGACCTAAATGTGAAAAGTGATGCGAGGACATCGTTTGATTGTCCACTCTGAAGACTTTAGAGAAAGACAAACAGAGGTTTCTGTGAGACACTTGAAGCTGGACGTGTTCATTGAAGTGTTTCTTGTGAGCAGACTCCAACATGTCTCTGGTGTCAGACTCAAACACTCGGGACACATCAGCTGAAATAAAGTCCACTTTGCTGCAAACATCTGCTGTGAAAACAAAGTGGAAACATGAACGCAGCAGGAAAAGTGATTTTGAACGCTGCACACAAGATAACAACAAAAATAATGGTCAAAATGTAAATAGTTTGCAGTGAGTGTGTTTTTTATTGTTTATTTTTTACAATATATAAAGATTTGTTTACAAAAAGTACTTCTTGAAGAGCCGTTTTTATGCACACTAACAAAAAAGAACATTTTACTCTGTTTTTCATCTTTACAGTTATTTCAATCAGCTTGAGAGTAAATCTAGGAATGGAACAGGGTTCCCCTTGATGTAAGCTTTCAATAGAGCCCTCACTGAAGTCTGTATGTTGAAGTATTCAGAAGTTACAGACTTTTGAAGTTGGCATATACAGGTGTTATCCATTTGGCACAGTTTGGGTAGCTTTGAGGTCCGCCTGAACATGCACATAAAAAAACAGGCACAAAATTCTCAATTTTTATGCTATTGACTTAAAATTTGAACCTGTCATAGTAAAGACTTCACTCTTTAGGCTCATATCAATTTCCAGTCCATATCTTCTTGTGTCAGTCTGCAGGTGCTTGACAAATATACCGGTAAACATTTTCAGGCGAGGCAAAAAAAAATGCTTGATTTCTGTGTGTTCTCACTTAAATAAATACAAAATAATAACAGATACAACAAATTGGACTGCTGAAACAAAAAATTCAAAGTGTAATTTTTACAAAGACACCAAGCTTTTGCTTGTACTCCAAACGGTTCAAGAACAGCTTCTAATTAATAAACCAGAATTTATCTAGCTATTTTTGTTTTAATGGAATTTACATGGAAACATCATGTAAATTCCATTAAAACAAAAATAGCTAGATCAATTGCAGTACTGTATAAAGTCAGGGATTTTTTAATTGATAAAGCTCTGCATATGTTGTATAACACAATCATTGCTCCACATTTAATCTATTGTATTGAGGTTTGGGGAAAAGCGTGCAAAACAATTACAAAGCCTGTTTTTATTTTACAAAAGAGAGCTGTAAGAGTAATCACCAGAAAACATTTCAGTCACCCATCAAACACCTTGTTTCTTCAGCTAAACTTATTGAAATTCCAGGAATTGGTAGAATATAGTATTTTATCAGTTATGTATAGGGCTCATAATAACACATTACCTTTAAATATCCAAAGAAATTTTATAAAAAGACAAAGTTATTACAATCTCAAAGGGACAGAGATATTCATCAAACCACAATTCAGAACCAGCTTAAAGGGACGGTCTACCTCAATTCAGGGAGTTTGATTGTGGAATGCTCTGGAGAGTGATGTTAAAAATGCAAAATCAATGTATACATTTAAGAAAAAGGTCAAAAAGGACTTGCTCAAAAACTATATATGATGTAACTTAGTGTGTTTGTGTATTACACTTATGTTGTACTTATGATGTAGCTTAGTGTTTGTGTATTACAGTTAGAAAAATTAAGTAGTTATTCATTTTGTGATGTAGTTTGTGTATTACAGTTAGAAAAAATTAAGTAGAATTATTCATTTTGTGATGTAGTTTGTGTATTACAGTTAGAAAAATTAAGTAGAATTATTCATTTTGTGATGTAGTTTGTGTATTACAGTTAGAAAAATTAAGTAGAATTATTCATTTTGTGATGTAGTTTGAAGGTTATCATTGGTTGAACAAACTGTGAAATAAGGGGCAGATATAATAAGATTTCATCTTCTTTCTGCTCCCTTCATTTTATCCTACTTGTATTCTTGTATCTGATGAAACTGTCTTGTATTGTTCTTTTAAAATGAATGAATAAACATCAAATCAAAAATTTAATTTGGGTACGGTATTTTTTTTAGGCGTTTTTCGCATTTTTGAGGCGATTGTTAACAGGCTAATGAAGCTAACAAACTTGGTCTTTAAGAAGAACTTGCATATCTTTCATGTGTGTTTGTAGCTTAGCTTGCTAATGGATTAAACCAGTGGTTCCCAAACTTTTTCATCTGGACCCCCCTTTGATTTATAAGAAAATCCCCCCGCCCAGCACACACACAGTCTCCAACTGGACATCCACTTCTTTTGTTTTCAAACTCCATTTCAGTTTATTTCACACCTCAGCTTTATTTTGAGCAGTCACCCTATTAACAGTAAACTCCAATAAATTACAGGCTGCATGAACTCCTCTTTTTGATCTGCAGCAACAACACGTCTTAACTTGTTAACGGACTTGAAACGACATAATCCGAATGTGAACGTTTCTTCTATATGCAAGAAAAGTAGCTTGTTGCAAACACCGCTAACAGCAGCATTCAAACAACCTTCATCAGGTAATTCAGATCGTCCCAGATCAATAACACAAACTATGAGTTTTTAAAGCTTTGGATCTACGTCTACCTTAAAGCCCCACTGACATGATTTGTTAATTTTCATAAAATTGCTCAATATATATATATTTTATCATTTAAATACAGTTTGTTTTTGCAAACAAAATGATAAATCACTTTAATTTTGCTTTAAAAGTGAATTTAAACTTCAAGCCGTGTTTATATTGTGTATGCTGTTCAGTGTCAGGAGGGCTGTGATCAGTCTTACATCGGGGAAACTAAACAGCCACTGGCCAAAAGGATGGCCCAGCACAGAAGATCAACATCATCAGGTCAGGACTCTGCGGTCTACACTCATCTCCAGGCCAGCGGTCACTCTTTCAGGGATGAAGATGTTCACATCCTTGATAGAGAGGAACAATGGTTTGAGAGAGGAGTAAAGGAGGCCATCTTTGTGAAAAGAAACCGTCCATCATTAAACAGAGGTGGAGGCCTCCGGGTTCAACTGTCCCCCACTTACAATGCTGTTATTGCTAGTATCACTCAGCCCTCTGTGAATAGCAAACAACCATCAGGGTGTTAACGATCCATCGTCAGGCTGATGGTCCTCCTTGATCATGTGAGCAGCTGGTTTCGGCTGTCATCAGCCAACTGGTTGATCCACTGTGGGAGGGTGCTATTTATAAGACTGAGCTGAACTCAGCTTCTCAGACTGAGGAAGTCTTTCGGACGAAAGACGAAACGTTTCTACAGTTTTTTTTGCTTTGTTTTGTTTTGTTTTTTGAATGTCCAGAGGACCAGACTTAGCTTTTTTGGATGACTAATATATGATTACTTACCCCCAAGAAAGCAGGTTCTCCACCACTGGCGGCCATGATGTTTTCTGATCAGGCTGACGAAACGATGAAAGATAGCCTGAACCAAATCATGTGATCTAGATGCTAATACCAAACAAGACTTGATAAATGCTAACTTGATTAGTGAAAACCTCCCAGCACACGGGGTCAATGCCCTCTCTGGAGCGGGCATGACGTCATGCATTTAAAAGGCCACTGTAAACAAAAAAGACGGCATGCGAGGTGTTCATTTCAATTCTGTCAGACAGCAGAGACTTCAAACTTTATAAAAGTAGTGTTTTTATATTGATTTTGTTTTATATTTACTTCCAAATAAAACCAGAAATATGATCGATCATTTTCGCCATAGTGTTGTGCGCATTTTACGCATGTGGAGTGCAGTCAGTGGATGTTTTATGACCAAAAAGTGAATGAATGCAACTTGAAACCCATTTTTCTGATTTCCTCCAACCCACCACATTTCTGAAGCAACCAATCAGAAAGCATTTCGGCCATTTTGAGTTGAGATCGCAACAGCAGCTCGGGGAGAGAGTTTTGGTAATTGTGGACAACGGTGCGCTGTTGACATGTTGGATTTTGCAAATAGTGTTTTGGATTAGATTTTTTGACTATACGTGTGTTGGTGTGCATTAGTGTGTGTGCAGAGTTTGTAGTCGGTTTTTAGTCTGTCAGAATGAACCGTCACTATATGACTGCAGAACAAGCTCTGAAGTACTTCGATGAGTGTGAAGAGGGCGATGGCGCGCTGTCAGACGATTCAGACTCGGAGTTTGATTTCGATGATGAGGTTTGGTTTGTTTTTTGTTTTTTAATTGGGCATGGAATATGTACAGTAAATTATTATAATCGGAGTAGATGCACACTGAACCAGTTTATATGCTTATTTCCCTCTCCAGTTTTCCCTCTTCAGTGAGGAGGAGGAAGAGGAGGAGGAGGAAACGCCCACGTGCTCTGTCCAGGTGAGGCCCACACAACGGAGAACACCATGGAGAGCGCAGCGAACTCGGTCAAGATCCAGATCTCCTCTGGCTGAGGCAGCGCCAGAAACACGGGCTGGGCCGTGGAACACTGAAGAGGACACAGATGTAGCCCCTGTTGTAAGCCGCTTTCAACCTAGGAGAACACCAGGACCACAGATTGATCTGATGTCCAACCACAGTCCAAGAGACCTTTTTTTGTTGTTTTTTGCAGCTGATACAGTCAAGACCATCTGTGACAACACAAACAGATATGCTGCAAAAAATCAAACAAATGGAAAAAAATATAAATGGGCTGAATTAGACACAGATGACCTGTATAAGTTCTTTGGTCTCTTGATCTATATGTCCTTGGTGCAACTACCAAGTGTGCAGGACTACTGGAGACTAAATAATTTTTTGTCTGTTCCAACTCCAGCCAAGATCATGTCAAGAGAAAGGTTCAGGACCATTATGTGGAACTTACACCCAAGTAATCCTGAGGAGGATGTCAAAAATGACAAAAAGAAGGGAACACTAGGCTACGACAAATTATTTAGACTGCGGCCTGTTTATGATGACATCCTCAATGCCTGCCAGGCTTATTACCAACCAAAGAGGGAGCTTGCAGTTGATGAAAGGATGGTGGCAACAAAGGCAAAAACTGGCATGACCCAGTATATGAAAGACAAGCCGACTAAATGGGGAATAAAGCTGTTTGTGTTGGCCGAGTCGAGCAGTGGCTACACTGTGAGTTTTTGCTTGTACACTGGGAAGATTCATACTGCAAGTGAGCATGGGCTGTCTTATGACGTGGTAATGAACCTTATTCAGCCATCTTATCTTGGCACCGGCTACCATATTTACATGGACAATTTTTACACCAGTCCCACACTGTTCAAGGACCTAGCCCACAAAAAGTTTGGAGCTTGTGGCACTTATAGGGAATCCAGGAAGGGATGCCCTAAAGGGAGGCCAAATGCTCTCACTAAAAAAAGTGAAAGAGGATCAGTGAGATGGATCAGAGAGGGCCCACTGGTCTTTGTGAAGTGGAGGGATACACGGGAAGTGTCTGTCTGCTCAACTCTCCATCCTGCGTTTTCAGGCGAGATGGTGCAAAGGAGGGTGAAGAATGAAGAGCAACGCTGGATTGTGAAAGACATTCCATGTCCTACACCAATCATATCGTACAATAAGTACATGGGTGGGGTTGCCCTGTCTAATCAACTCATCCAATACTACTCTGCACAACGGAAAACTCTCAGTTGGTACAAGACTGTGCTTATGCATTTGGTTGACATTGCCACAGCAAATGCCTACATCATACACAGAGAGTTGTGCAGTGCCAAAGGAGTGAAGCCCATGACACACAAAGACTTCAATGTGGAGATGGCCAGTCAGCTTTGTGGTGTGGACATGGCAGGTGTTCCACAGAAAAGGGCAGCTGAACACATTCCTATACACATCAGTGCTCAGCAAACTGAGAAAAAAAGCAGACTGCAGTGCAGACACTGCCTCAAGGTAAAGGCCAGGAAGGACACTCCATGGATATGTAAGGGCTGTGATGTGCCACTGTGCCTTCGGCCTGACAGAAACTGTTTTGAAAAATGGCACATGTAATTTGTATGCAGACCTCTTATGACACCCATTTTGTAAATAGTTGAAAGGGGGGGAAAATGAGACATTGTGATGTTAGAGAGCTTGTGATGGACATATTGACACATTTTGTAAATAGTTGTAAAAAAAAAAAACGCCTGGGAAATTGCCCACAATATGATGTAAAAATATGTACGGTATACTAATTTGTTTTATTACTAAGTTTCATTTTATTACTAAGTTTGTACACAAGTTCTTAAAATTTACCAAAGAAATTTTCATTTCAGGCTGTAAAAATTGTTCATTCAATATTTTTGTGAATTTCTTAGTAAAAATATCAATATTTTTCCTACTCTATTTTTTTTTCTCTAATGCGATAATGCATTTTGTCAAAATGAAACAAACACAGTAAAATCATGAAGCTTAGGTTGTGCTGAAAATAATGATACCAAACAAGGCAAGGTTAACACAGTGTGATTTGTTTGATCCTCCCTGTACTATATATTGTTCGCCATTTTAGTTAGTTTCTGTTGCTATTTGTATCTACCGGTACCAGTAAATTTTTATTGTATGTTTTTCCTGTCTGCTATGTTTGTTTGTTTCTATTGTACAGCACTTTGATTGGCCTTGTGTCTGTTTAAGTGCTCTATAAATAAATTGGTATGGTATGGTAAGGTAAATAGTTTTTATGGTGAAAATATAAGGGCAAAATTATACCAAAACGGCCATTTAGACCCAAGACTCCTAAAGAGTGTGTATCTTCTGTTGCACGTTGCCTGTTTAAGGGTTTTAGTGAAGCTGAGAAACTTGGTCTTTAGGAAGAACTTTCATATCTATCATTTGTTTTTGTAGCTTAAGTGGCTAATGAATTGAACCAGTGGTTCCCAAACTTTTTCAGCTGGACTCCCCTCCTTTTGATTTATAAGAGAGAAAAAAACCCTCCCTGCCTGTCACACACACAGTCTCCAACCAGACACACCCACATACAGTATTTTGTTTTCTAACTCCACTGCCGTTTATTTCACACCTCAACTTTATTTTGAGCAATTGCACTAATATACCGGTAAGTAAACTCCAATAAATTACAGACTGCAATATGAACTACAACCACTTTTAAATAAAATACTTTTACCGTGTAATATATGGTGTAGTGGTTAGGGCGTTTGACTTGGGACCCGAAGGACGCGGGTTCGCGTCCCGGCCACTACACATCTTGGGGTGTCTATGAGTGCACACCTATTTCTCCAGCTCCCCGAGCGCCTTCTATGGCTGCTCACTGCACCGCCTGGTAGGTGGTTGGGTTAAATGCAGAGACGAATTTCGTCTGTGTATGGGAAACATACGCAGATGACAAGATTAGACAATTATTATTATTATTATATATATATATATATATATATATATATATATATATATATACAGTATCTATATATAAATATATATAAATATATATATATATATATTTATTTTTTAACTGGGTGGCGATATTAGCGATATTAGACATTGCTATCAATAAATATAAATAAATAAAAAATACCTCTCCATGCAAAATTTGATTAAAAACACAAACAACTCCCTGGTAGGGAAAAATAAAGGTTTGTTTAGCAAAAATGACACATTTAATTCTCACTTCTTTTCAGTGACTGCTGTGGGCCTGCTTGTTGCTGCAGATCTTCTCAAACCTGGGTTGCTGTTGTGACACTGCCACTCCGAGTTAATTTTCAATGTCCAGCTTTGATCTGTAGTCTGTACAGTAGTTCCTCGCTACTTCGCGAATTCGTTATATCGCAGTTTTTCAAAGTAAAATTGAGCATGACACAATTGGCTGATTGATGGATGAGCCATGGATTGTTTACTTAAAATAAATTATTTTAAATGATTTTGCACTGTGTGTGCAGCCCACAAGTGAAGGGGAAGCTCCATCCTGCAGCTGATCTCCTTCTCGCCCACGCACACATTTCTTGTGAAGGGTTAACCCTTTGCTGTCCAGATGCACCCATCGACTTTTGTCTTCCAACTTAAAATTCAAAGTATGTCGCATTGTAAAAATGTCATAATCACAAAATAGAAAAGTGTTAAAAAGTTATTTTTAATTGTTAGAACTTCTATGTTCAGTTGTTTCAGTGTAATTAGTTATGTTTACATGGACCTAAGTAATCGGATCAAAAGGCCGTTCGGAATAAAAACGTGACATGTAAACACCCCGTTCAGGTTATTTTTTGTTTATTCAACATGATCCGAAATAATTTGTGATCAGAACGAAAAGGGTGGTTTATGCCGATTCATAAACTGAATGGTGCGCATGTAAATGCTTGATCTGTTCGTTTTTATCCGATGGTGAACAACTGACCTGACTGCACACGTGCGACTTTGTCATTTCCGCCTGTGCTAATATTATTAGCATGTTGGGGAAGCAAAACTGGTCGGGGAGCGACACATTTTTCTACTAGAAACTTTGAAAGAGCTCAAAATGACCTGTGTTACCTGTAGCTCAGTCAGGAGTGCGGTAACGTCTCCACCGTCATTAAAACCTGTCGCGGGTCCATTTTGGGTGCTCTGGTTTGTTTATGTTCATCCCGGAAGTAAACTGGAAGTTGAACAACTGTGTTTTTTTTAAGGAGTTTACCTCTCTGCGCATGTCATTACTACTGTTCAGAACAAAGCCCGCTGCATGTAAACGTTTGTCATGAACAGATTGGTCCCATGTAAACAATACATTTGAGTTATTTACTGTAATCTGAAAAGATTTCAATCCAGTCAAAGAATTTTGCGCATGTAAACATAGCTATTGATCAAGAAGTATATTTCTTCTCCATGCAGCCGAGCTGTGTGAAGCTGTCATCCCTTTTTTTAAATTCAACCTTTATTTAGGCAGGTTAATCCCATTGAGCCTCAAGGACTCATTTACAAGAGAGACCTGCTACAAACAAAGAACGATGACAACAGCAACAGTAGATTTTCCTATACGGTCCCGTCAGCTGTTGAACAAGACAGCTAACGCTTTAGCTTAGCTGTCTTGTTGGCCACTAAGGACCGTATCTTTAGCGAAATGATAAACTGCTGATTTATTAATGTCGCGCTTCCTATATGTGCTCCTCTAAACGGCACAGCACAGCTAAATGAGCTCTGAACCACAGTTTATTTCAAGGAAGGAGACAGGTCTGTCAGAGCTGGTACTAGTGGTGTAACGGTACACGTGGTGTACCGAACCGTTTCGGTACGGCACGTTCGGTTCGGTCCACTTGCATACCGTTTATTTTTTCACTTGTTAAATGTTATTAACGGGAGAATATATGCGCCACGGAACTAAAGTTCCTAGGCGAGTTTCAGCACGGCGGCTGCATATCTGGAAAGGCACCATTAATGCAGAGAATATGGCAAGATAATGCCAGACCACATTCTGCAGCAATCACAACATCATGGCTACGTAGGAGAAGGATCCAGGTACTGAAATGTCCAGCCTGCAGTCCAGATCTTTCACCTATAGAGAACATTTGGCGCATCATAAAGAGGAAGGTGCGACAAAGAAGGCCCAAGACGATTGAACAGTTAGAGGCCTGTATTAGACATGAATGGGAGAGCATTCCTATTTCTAAACTTGAGAAACTGGTCTCCTCTGTCCCCAGACGTCTGTTGAGTGTTGTAAGAAGAAGGGGGGATGCCACACAGTGGTAAAAATGGACTTGTCCCAACTTTTTTGGGATTTGTTGATGCCATGAAATTTTGAACAACATATTTTTCCACCACCCATTTGTGGAATGGGTGGTGGCCGAGGGCGGGGACCCTGGCGGTCTGATACTCGGCTACAGAAGCTGGCCATTGGGACATGGAATGTCACCTCTCTGGTGGGGAAGGAGCCTGAGCTAGTGTGTGAGGTTGAGAGGTTCCGGCTAGAAATAGTCGGACTCACCTCAACGCATGGCTCTGGCTCTGGAACCAGTTTCCTTGAGAGGGGTTGGACACTCTTCCACTCTGGAGTTGCCCCTGGTGAGAGGCGCCGAGCAGGAGTGGGCATACTTGTTGCCCCCCATCTTGGTGCCTGTACGTTGGGGTTCACCCCGGTGAACGAGAGGGTAGCCTCCCTTCGCCTACGTGTGGGGGGACGGGCTCTGACTGTTGTTTGTGCCTATGCGCCAAACGGCAGCGCAGATTACCCACCCTTTTTGGAGTCCTTGGAGGGGGTATTGGAGGGTGCGCCTCCTGGGGACTCCCTTGTTCTGCTGGGGGACTTCAACGCTCACGTGGGCAATGACAGTGAGACCTGGAGGGGTGTGGTTGGGAGGAACGGCCCCCCTGATCTGAACCCGAGTGGTGTTCTGTTGTTGGACTTCTGTGCTCGTCATGGATTGTCCATAACGAACACCATGTTCAGGCATAAGGGTGTCCATATGTGCTCTTGGCACCAGGACACCCTAGGTCGTAGTTCAATGATCGACTTTGTTGTCGTCTCATCTGATCTGCGGCCGCATGTCCTGGACACTCGGGTGAAGAGAGGGGCGGAGCTGTCAACTGACCACTACCTGGTGGTGAGTTGGCTCCGATGGTGGGGGAGGATGCCGGTCAGACCTGGCAGACCCAAACGTATTGTGAGGGTCTGCTGGGAACGTCTGGCAGAGTCTCCCGTAAGACGGAGCTTTAACTCCCACCTCCGGGAGAGCTTTGAACACGTTCCGAGGGAGGCGGGGGACATTGAGCCCGAGTGGGCCATGTTTCGCGCCTCTATTGTCGAGGCAGCTTATCGGAGTTGTGGCCGCAAGGTTGTTGGTGCCTGTCGTGGTGGCAACCCTCGAACCCGGTGGTGGACACCGGCGGTGAGGGATGCTGTCAAGCTGAAGAAGGAGTCCTATTGGGCCTTTTTGGCCTGTGGGACCCCGGAAGNGCAACGGCAGGAACCAAGAAGTTGACGGCCAGGACACGTTCAGAGTAGGCCGGCAAACGTCCCCCGTCGACCGGAACACTGCCTTCGTCGGTCGAAACATCATCAGCCTGAACACCATCATCGTCGGCCGGAACACCATCATTGTCGGCCGGAACACCATCATCGTCGGCCGGAACACCATCATCGTCGGCCGGAACACCATCATCGTCGGCCGGAACATCATCATCGTCGGCCGGAACATCATCATCGTCGGCCGGAAACCATCAATCGTCGGCCGGAAACCCATCGTCGGCCGGAAACCCATCATTGTCGGCCGGAAACCCATCATCGGCCGGAACACCGCCATAGTCGGTCGGAACCAAGACCCCGACAGCAGGGACTGGTCGGTCGGCCGGTCCCGAGTCGTCGATGGCAGAACCACGATCGTCGTTGACCACCGAGACGACCCCAGGCGTAGGGACGTCAAGCGGCGAGACGTCTTCAGGACCCTCGTCGTCAGGACCCTCGTCGTCGTCAGGACCCTCTTTGTGAGGACCCACGTCGATGTCGAGCGGCGAGATGTCTGCTTCGTTGAGACCCTCGACATCGGGACCCACGTCGTGGGGACCCTCATCGTGGAGACCCTCATCGACGTCGAGCGGCGAGATGTCTGCTTCGTCGAGACCCTCGTCGTCAGGACCCTCATCGTGGAGACCCTCATCGACGTCGAGCGGCGAGATGTCTACTTTGTTGAGACCCTCGTCATCGGGACCCACGTCGTGGGGACCCTCATCGTGGAGACCCTCATCGACGTCGAGCGGCGAGATGTCTGCTTCGTTGAGACCCTCGTCATCGTCGAGCGGTGAGATCCCTTCAGGGTCCTCTGCGGTGACTGCAGTAACAGCAGTCTCAGAAGACCATGGTCCCACTACAGGTTCTGGACAACCTGCAGACTCTGGAACGCCTGAGGCAGGTCTTCGTCTAGGCGCTGGCACTGGTCTCTGTCTAGGCGCTGGCACTGGTCTCTGTCTGGGCGCTGGCACGGGAACCAGTCTGGGCGCTGGCACGGGAACCAGTCTGGGCGCTGGCACGGGAACCAGTCTGGGCGCTGGCACGGGAACCAGTCTGGGCGCTGGCACGGGAACCAGTCTGGGCGCTGGTGTAGACAGGGCAGCGCCCTCTGCTGGTGTAGACAGGGCAGCGCCCTCTGCTGGTGTAGACAGGGCAGCAAACAACAGCATGGACTCATCCCTCAAAGTCTTAACCCAAGTCAGTATTTGTGTGCGACCTGGATCTGGTAGCAAACAGGAATTGGCAATGATTAATTCTTCTGCAAGGGAAAAAGACCTGATTTTATGTTGTAGGTCCACACTACTGAGGGCAGCCTGAAGCAGTCTCTCAATCTGCTGGATAACGAGAGTGGCCTCTCGCATCTGTACAACAGCGACCCCTGGGGTTGATGAGTGCTTTGGATCATCCGTCTGCGGGGGTTCTGGTTAGGTGGGGTCATTATGTCATGGTCTGGTGCGGTGTTGGATGAACCCAGAGATGCAGACAGGCAGAACACTCGGAGGCACGAGTTGAAAATTAATAAATCATTTAATGTGTTGTGAACACAAACTCATAAACTAAGACAGGGCAGTACTCACGACTCTAGAGTTAGGATGTGGCACAAGCATGGACACGACACACCAGGTAGATCGACGAATGACCCCACACTCAAACCCACACCCACATAAACTAATATATGCACTGTCATTACCAAAAACCCAAAACACCTGAGAATGCAGCAGTCCAGTAATTACCCAAAACCCAAAACACCTGAGGAATGGCCCACAATCCTGACAGTACCCCCACCCCACAGACGCCCCACGGCGTCCCAAAGAAACCCCCCAAAAGAACAAGGGTGGGCGGAGGGAGGCAACAGGCACCACAAGCCAGTTCAGGAGGACGTCCAGGAGGTCGCCCATCACCACCCGCCGGAACCGGAGGACGTCCAGGAGACCGCCCATCGCGCTGCGTCACGTCGGGCGGGCGACAGGGAGGCCGTCCATCCTGCAGCGCCACCTCCGGAGGACGTCCAGGAGGCCGCCATCACCACCAGCCAGGTCCGGAGGACGTCCAGGAGACCGGCCATCACCGGCAGGCACCGCGACCCCAAGGACGGCAACGGCAGGAACCAAGAAGTTGACGGCCAGGACACGTTCAGAGTAGGCCGGCAAACGTCCCCCGTCGACCGGAACACTGCCTTCGTCGGTCGAAACATCATCAGCCTGAACACCATCATCGTCGGCCGGAACACCATCATTGTCGGCCGGAACACCATCATCGTCGGCCGGAACACCATCATCGTCGGCCGGAACACCATCATCGTCGGCCGGAACATCATCATCGTCGGCCGGAACATCATCATCGTCGGCCGGAATACCATCAACGTCGGCCGGAAACCCATCGTCGGCCGGAAACCCATCATTGTCGGCCGGAAACCCATCATCGGCCGGAACACCGCCATAGTCGGTCGGAACCAAGACCCCGACAGCAGGGACGTGGTCGGCCGGGTCGGCCGGTCCCGAGTCGTCGATGGCAGAACCACGATCGTCGTTGACCACCGAGACGACCCCAGGCGTAGGGACGTCAAGCGGCGAGACGTCTTCAGGACCCTCGTCGTCAGGACCCTCGTCGTCGTCAGGACCCTCTTTGTGAGGACCCACGTCGATGTCGAGCGGCGAGATGTCTGCTTCGTTGAGACCCTCGACATCGGGACCCACGTCGTGGGGACCCTCATCGTGGAGACCCTCATCGACGTCGAGCGGCGAGATGTCTGCTTCGTCGAGACCCCCGTCGTCAGGACCCTCATCGTGGAGACCCTCATCGACGTCGAGCGGCGGGATGCCTACTTTGTTGAGACCCTCGTCATCTGGACCCACGTCGTGGGGACCCTCATCGTGGAGACCCTCATCGACGTCGAGCGGCGAGATGTCTGCTTCGTTGAGACCCTCGTCATCGTCGAGTGGTAAGATCCCTTCAGGGTCCTCTGCGGTGACTGCAGTAACAGCAGTCTCAGAAGACCATGGTCCCACTACAGGTTCTGGACAACCTGCAGACTCTGGAACGAATTTTGTTTTTAGCTTTTGTTTTTGGCCATGATCTCGTTACAGGACTCATTATATTTAATTAAAGCCAGACGTTTTGACAATTAGGAGCAGGTTTCACTTCAGATGCTTCATATTTCATTGTACCCAGACCACACTCAAGCCAACCTGTGTCAGGTGCAGCCTACAACCAAGAACAAAAGAGAATCTTCTTGTGTTTGACAGCAGATATAACACTGTTTCTTACAAACCTTCAGTTTTAAAAAAGACCTGATGTATCTTACTTAAAGAGCCAGAAAATACAACTAGCCAATCAGTGCCTGCCCTTTAGAAACGCCTGTTCTCCAGAAACGCCCGCTTTTGGTCTGCAGAGAACCCATTCTCAGTCTGGATAGCCTGAAAATACAATTGATATATTTTGATATGTCTATAAACACTAACAATTACAGTATTATGTAATTTAATTACTTGCAAACCATGCCTAATGTGGGATTGATATTATGGATTTAATGTTGTTTTAGGATTCTTATTGACATTTGTGTTTGTTTTGATCTTTTTTTGCGATGATAATGAATATACTGTACAATGTACAAAAATAGTGTGATGTAAGAAATGTTAACTAGCTTACAGATGGAACATAGCTTCATATATGCTGCGTTCCAGTTGCCTCGGAAGTCGAAATTACGAACCCGGAATGACGTCATTTCCGAGTTGAATGCGTTCCAGTTAGCTTGTCGGCACGATGACGAAAACAAGATGGACGCCCGCTACAAAGCTGTTGTTGTTCTTGCTTTGTTGGATTATAAAAAGGTTTCCAGACCAGCAGCGAAGTTGAAGAGCAATGCTGAGGCTCTTGAAATGTTAACCAGGTATGTTGTTTTAACCAGTAGTTTTTTTTTAAATAAATAAGCTTATTTTTGTTAATTATGGTCTTGAGGCTCTTACATCTACTTTATAGTTTTAATTCTATCTCTTTTAGGATTATAGCAGCAGTACAGAAGTTATCATTAGATAAATAAAGTCAGAAAGGAGAGAATGTTATCATTAGATAAATAAAGTCAGAAAGGAGAGAATGCAGGAAAACTGAACGTTTATGGAAACGTACTGATCTGTTGGTTCACAGGCTTCACCTTAAAGACTTAATTAGTTCGTTAAATTAGATGATCAAAAATGCAAGGTTAAATTATTTTGCTGATCTCATCAAATCAAAAGGAAGAAATTCAAAAATCTTATTTGACACTATTAAGAACATTGTTTCTCCATTGTGCTCATTTCAAAGTGCTTTTACACATGCTGATTGTAATCAGTTTTTAAAATTTTTTACGGACAAAGTTGCAAATATTAGAGCTAGTATCTCTCCGTCACTTGCTAACCACCTGGACCCACAACCTTTGACTTCAAATACATGGTCCTCTTTTAGTACAGTAACCATTAATGATATCAATGATCTTTTGAAACAAATGAAATTGTCTTCGAGTCCACTGGATATAGTACCAACATCTCTTTTTAAAGATATTTTTAATTGTATTGGTCCAAGTGTAGTCAGCTTGATAAATTTATCCCTATGTTCTGGAGCTGTACCTAAATGCTTTAAGACTGCTGCAGTTTGTCCTCTGCTAAAAAAGCCTAACCTGGATTCCTCTCTGCCTGAAAACTACAGACCTATCTCTAAACTTCCATTCATGTCAAAGATCCTTGAGAAGGTTGTAGCACAACAATTGAACTTTTTTATGGAGGAAAATGAACTTATGGACAATTTCCAATCAGGTTTTCGTAGACTGCATTCCACAGAAACAGCATTATTAAAAGTGTCCAGTGATGTGTTGATGGCAGCTGATTCTGGACATTACACTGTGTTTGTTGCTCTGGATCTGTCTTCAGCTTTTGATACTGTGGATCACACTGTTCTTATCAACAGATTGAGAGCTCTGTTTGGTATTTCTGGCACTGTTTTAAACTGGTTTAAGTCTTATTTGTCCGATAGGTCTTTTACTGTTTTTATGAACAATGTTCACTCAAATGTTTCTGAGCTGTCCTATGGGGTGCCCCAGGGTTCAGTTTTGGGCCCACTCTTATTTTTACTGTACATTCGCCCATTGAGTTTTATTTTCGATCGCTACAGTAACGTCTCATACCATGTCTATGCAGACGATATTCAAATCTACTGTTCCTTTCGATTGTCTGAATTTTACAAATTGACCGAACTCAGTAACTGCCTATCTGACATTAAAATTTGGCTTAATGACAACCACTTGCAGTTAAATGCTGCTAAGACTGAAACACTTATCGTTGCTCCAGATGATAAAATCTTGGAAATAAGGAAGCATCTTGGGTTCTTAAATCCTTCGAACAAAAACAACCTTAGATATCTGGGTGTTCTCTTTGACAGCTCTCTGTCAATGGACAGTCATTGTAAACTGTTAGTTCGCAACTGTTTTTATCATTTAAGGAACATTTCAAAGTTGCGAGCTATTTTATCTAGGACAGAATTAGAAATGGTTGTCCATGCTTTTATTTCTTCTCGGTTGGATTATTGTAACGGCCTTTTAGTAGGGATAAGTAAATCCACCATGGCTTCTCTTCAGTCTGTGCAGAACGCTGCAGCCAGACTTTTGACTGGAACCCGCAGAACGGATCATATTACTCCTGTTCTGTACTCTCTCCACTGGCTTCCGATATATTTTAGGGTTCATTTTAAAATTTTGGTTTTAACTTTTAAAGCACTCCGTGGTGAGACTCCCAAATATGTTTTCAATCTTTTGAAGCCACTCTGTCAGTCTAGAACTCTGAGGTCTTCTAATCAGCTACTGCTGTCGGTCCCTAGAACCCATTTTAAAACCCGTGGTGATAGAGCATTTCAGGTGGTGGCACCGAGGCTCTGGAACGCTCTCCCTCTAACAATGCGCGGCTCCGAGTCGACTGATGCATTTAAGAGAAGTCTTAAGACTTATCTTTTTAAACAGGCTTATGGTTAATTGTACTTATTGGTTTTAGAGTTTATCATGTGTAACCTTTTTGTATAGCATGTTTTAAGAGTGTATAATTTTAGTATAATTTTAGTATGATTTTATTATGAGTATTTCTTTTGTAAAGCACTTTGTGATTTTATATCTGTGAAAGGTGCTATATAAATAAAGTTTACTTACTTACTTACTTACTTACTTAGAAAGTGCTGAACATTGGGCCTCATGCAAAAACCGTTCGTACGCACAGATTTGTTCTTAAACTGTGCGTACGAGTGATTCAGGAGCATTTGTGGCATTCAACAATGTTTTAGCGTCAGTCTGCTGTTATCCAGACGGATTTTCTTCACTAATAACTTTATATTTTGTTATTCAGAAAATATTTTGAGTCTAAAGAAATCACGCACCATAATTATATTTGACAATAGGTTATTCTGTTTGAATTAGAATTATAATTTTAAATGTAATAATGACTAACGGATTAAAATATTTAAATTAAAATCAATTTGTTATCAATGCCGTTTTCTAACACTACAATATTAATATGAAGATCTCAAACTAAAACCAACTTAAATTATGAATTAATTTAAGTTTAATTTGTCTCGGTAACGCAGACTTTACATTGACTTCCTCCAGTTGCAGTTATAGAGCTCTGATAGCTCAATGAGATGAGTGTTGGCTCTCCATTCCGAACCTTATGGGTTCAATTCCCACATGGGACGTTTTTTTTCTTCTTTTACATTCATTCCATATTTAAAAAACACAAGAAAACTATTTACAATACAACAAGAAATAAAACATAAAGTCTTTTAAATCTGGAATGAATAAATAATCTAAAGAAATAAGGAAGAAAAGATAGTCATACCTTGTGGGAATCGAACCCACGAGGTCTAGATAAGGTAAGGAACAGCTAACGGCATATGCGTTCCCAGTTGCGCCACTAGGACGTGTGTATATTTTAAGGTCCACATTTATTATAAACAAACATTCTTTGGCTTTAGCTGGTCCTTTCATACCATGAGTGACGCTGCTATAAAGGACAGATTTTCTTTTCTCGATTTTCTTTTCTCGATCTCGGAGAGCGGAACTTCAATCTCCGCACTTAAGTTCTTCTTTTTACTTTTCGCTGTCATTTTTATGAACGGACACGTCCTGCTCTCTGAGGCAGGAAACGTAGCCTTATATGGTGTTTTGAGGGGTGGGAATTATGTAAATAACCTCTCCACGTGCACGTGCAGGTGGCTAGAACAGGTGGAATTCATCATACGTACGCAGCTCATTTATACACTTTTACTGAGGATAGAAGAGTTTGTTGAATCTGATGTGGCATGTTCGTACGAACGCTTCGTACGAACAAAAGTAAGAGAAATTTAGGATAAATATACGAACATGTTCTTGCATGAGGCCCATTGTTTTTCTTTTCTTTTTACTACCTCAGCATAACCATTAGCAGACATGGTTTTACGGTTTATTGTTAAAATTGTTATTAAACTTCAATCAATAAAAACTTTATTTCAGACTCATATGGTCCATAGTAACAAAACAATTTAATTTCTTTGTATTTTAGGATGCTGCTGATACACACAAACCTATGGACACATGGAATAATCATGAAGACTATGGGAGGTGATGCTGAACATGGATGACAACACGTTTGTGCGTCATTTCAGAGTCAACAAGACCCAGTTCACATCTGTAATGATGCAGCTGCAGGAGAAAGGCATAAGGAAGGAGCACTGTCAAGGTGCAGCACCAGTCCCTGTAGAAAAGAAGGTCCTGATGTTCCTGTGGTACATGGCCAACCAGAACAGCTTCAGGGAGATGTCTGACAAATTTGATGTCTCGCAGTCCTCAGCGCACAGGATCATCATGGAAGTACTGAAGGCCATTTTGCACAATGGGACACACCTTCATCCCCTGGCCTAACGAATTGATGTTGTGGTGATGATTGTCATCATGGCAGCCTGCCTTCTGCATAACCTCTGCATTGGGGCTTCACCAGTGTGTCAGGATCACCCAAACAGCTGTCCAAGGCAGGAGGATGAAAATGACTAAATTACTCTTTACTGTGATGTGTGGATGCTGTACTTGTATTAGCTTGTCATAACTTGTCAAAAAATGTTCTAGTGTTGTTATAGTGCTGTTTTGATTAAATGTGTTTATCTGACATGCCACTCTCTCGCTGTCATTTATATCTGTGTGGATAAACCACGCCAAAAACACAAGCTGGTATAGGTAAACACACATTTTGCTGCAAAACTTAGTTTCCCACAACAATAACACCTGCTTAAAAGTCAGTGCTTAAATAAAGCATTTCTATGTAGTAATTTTAAAACTCTGCCCGATGAGAACATGAGAGCACTAGTTTCCCTGTAAGTACATCGGTTTCCAAATATATTGATGAAAAACTGCAGTGCATCATGACAAATTGTTGTGTTTGAATACCAGAGGTGTTCCTCTTTTACAATGAATTTACTTTCATTCTAAATAGTTTCTTTTCATTACCTGCTTTCCTTTATTCTACTGAAAAACCACGCTTATTGTGAAGTAAGACAAGAATTTGTGCATTTGTTATTTCAAATTGTTTTTAATAACGTATGACAACAAGGCACAGGTACAATTTGAGGTCTGAGGTCTCAGTAAAATGAGCTACCAGCTAAAACTAAATCAAAATACAGGAAACCCTCTAGTTACGTCAGAGATCCGGACCTACGGGTGTGACTTAGGTCGATGTTGTCGTACCTCGCGGACCAAAAACACGTGCCTGTCGTAGGTCCGCGTTTCTGACATAGGTCGCGGCTATACCGCTAATGGAGCGCCGCACACATTTAACGGCATGAGACTGAACAAGCAGACATACTAGGCCATAAACATGCACAGAACTTTACATGTACAGTAAATGAATACTGTACAATAAATAAAAAATATAATTTCTTACTTTGAGCTGGTCAAAGCCTGCCTTCGTCTTTTAGCATTAGCTCTTGCACCCGTCCGAGCTCCCCCAGCTTCCTTACGCTCCACACGCACACACGTGGTCAAAACTGTTTAAAAGAAGGACTGTTAGCTTCTTAACTTCATACATTTGGAGCCAGAAAAAAAAAACTTACTCAAAGCCGTTTCTCCGCGATGTTCCTCCATCCAAAACAAGCTGCTCGGCGTTAGCTGCTGTTAGGCCCCGCCATTAGCAGCACTTGTTAGCATGTCAGTTCATTCAAAAAGGCTGTCGGCTTTGTATCTCCGCGTTAGCTCAGTGTCCCCCGACATCTTAGGCTGCCAGGCGGACATTTGCGGCGAGCTCCCGGCCGCAGATGGCCCCTCCGCGGCATGTCGGCTCGGTGTCTTCGCCTGTGTTAGCTGCTCTGTTAGCTGCTGTCGTTAGCATGTCGGGCGGCGTTGTGGGAGCGATCGCGGGGCGATCGGCGGCTGCTCCTCCGGGCCTGAGACGTCAACAGAGTTCACCGAGTGATCCAGCTAATTTATCTGTATGAGGCAACCCTGATCCTCCCAGCTGGCAGGAGCCTCTATGGCGGAGCTCCATTTACCGCACTTGGGAATTGTAAAATGGCGACCGGACGCAACCGGAAACGACCGGAAGTTGCGTAAATACGCTAAAATTGTAATAAAAACATAATATTAATAATTATACTTTATTTATAAAGCCATTTAAAACAACCACAGCTACAACAAAGTGTTGTACACATGAAATTAATAACATTTAAACACCAAAAAAAATATATATTTTTTTTTTCATATTTTTATTAAATATGATAAAATCGTAAGTCTGAGTTGCTGTATGTCGCGGGTGTCGTACCTCGAGGGTTTCCTGTAACTTACTTCACAAAAATCTTACTTAGTAATGTTGGACACAAAGACACTGTTCCAGTAGCAGCTGGCAAAATGCACCGAATAGAAAATGACAGTTTTGTGCAAATTAAAATCTGTAATCTCTTGTTTCACATTTTATCTATCAGCCGGGTCATCAGTCTGCTCTCCTCTGTGCTCTGCAAATTGGACTCCTCTGAAATGCAGAAATCAGAAGTAATTTTAATACACATACAAGTTCATTGTTTACAGTAAGTACTACATGTAATGGTGTTCCTATTGCTGTCTTACCTGCTGTAGAGTCGTTGAGTTGCAGTAACTGGACTTGTACAGTTCAATTTTCATCAATAAAATATGTCAAGGAGTCACCATTCCTCTGGAACAAGGGACCAGGGAAACGGGTTTGTCTGCTCGGGTCCAGGAACATGTTCATCTTCATGTTGACATAAACTGCAAAGAAATATACACATGGTTAACAACAAATCACAGATGGCAGTAACTCACAAAACTAACCCACAATAATAAGTATAAATAAGGTCGATTTTCACTCTCTCACACACACACACCCCCAACACAGACACACACACAGACACACACAGCTGTGGATTGACAGGATGGTTTGGGTTTCAAGTTTTGCATTTTTTTTAAACAAAATAATTGATTCTGTTAAACTGGATTCCCACCCTGACAAGCCAAGATAAATCTTGATAGACCTTTTAAAAACAGTTTATGGTGCAAAACATTAGTTTACTAGCTAAAAACACATGTAAAGGTGAACAAAGAACAACGAGGTTGCAGGTCTCCTACGCAGCTACATCATCAACACGACAACAATCACGTTCAACGCTCTTTAGAAAACACAAACAGCTTAGAAACACCCTCTAATTATTAGGCGACTTATTGTATAATAATCACTGTAAAGTACGACATGTGTTGCTGAGTTAATGATAAAAAATGAACACTGAACAGCTAAAAGGGGTACTGTGCTAAACAACAACAATGCCGCCTCACACCCGTTTTGCGTGCCGTTGTCGACGCACAGAGGCTGTTTAAACATATCATTGTTGTTACTGTAAAGAACTACAGTGCCTGAATGCGTTAATGTGAAGTTACAGCTAGTAAACCACAAAGAACAGCGAAAAAGAGTAAAAAGTAACTCTTTCACTCACTGTTGATGTGAGGAGCAGCCATCTTGAAATGATGACGTCACGCGATCTCGGGTGATCTCGGGTGCGGTGCGGCTACACAGAGTTCTCGAGTTGGAATTACGACCTGAGGGGGCGTTCCAGTTTAATTTTACTACTCGGAAGCACGTAATTACGACCTCCGAGGACAACTGGAACGCAGCAATAGCATCTGGAAGGCCTGCAGTCATCCTGGAGAGCGAATGTTTCACAGCCAGGGTCTTCTGCATCAGAACTTCAACTGTGGGCAGCAAAGTCCCATAAGGACTGTCACCTTGTTAATCCCATACAGCTTCTGTTACGTAGCAGTCCAAATATCCATGGTAGTTGACACAGTCGACATTCAGTGCAGCCTTCAGATTTCTCTCCATCTCTGCATACTCCTTCTCCAGATATGCAGAAAAAGCTCCTCTGTGAGGCAGCTCAGCATTTACTGTAGTGGGGACTTGGTTTATTATGGCATGAAACCGAAGGTGAGTCATTCATGTTGCAGAGCAGCATTTCGTCTACTACAAACTGTCCAACCAGCTTTTTTTAACTCTCCCCCACTTACTGGTTTTGCACCCAAGTCAAGCTTCTGTTGTTTGGGTGGTGGGGGACCTCATGTCCTGTCGCAGCTCTCTGCTTCAAACCACCTGGCGGGACTTGCTCCATCAGTGACTTTTCATGCTGCAACTCCAAATGTTTCTTCAGATTTGATGTGGTGTTTTTGAAGCTAGACAGCACTTTCTCGCCAGCTCAGAGGATACAACGAACCTTGAAATTGTCATCCTTCCTTGACAGAAATTCAAAATAGTTCCTGTATTTCCGGCTAGAAAATGTGTATCTTTCTCCTCGCTCCATTGTTTACGTGTCTGTCACGGTGTGGTGTCAGGTAACACATGTGATGATAACGTGACTGAATTGTTGCATAGACCTGACGTCACACCCCAATACTTTTTTTGTCACTCCACGAGATGCATAGAGGAATTTTTTTTTAATAACAATACTAGAGAAAATGACAAAAAATACACACAGCAAGTAACGACTACTGGATTTGAAATGGCAACGTGTTAGATTACTAGCTGCTGAAAAAAGTGGTCTGATGTATTAAACTGAGGCCTCAGAGGTCAGTTAGACCCAATGGCAGCAGGAGTGAGTGAGGCTCTTCTGACTGAAATGTTTCTCTTTAACTTCGTAGAAGCTGAAGTACTTCCAAACATCGACTTTCAATGCATGTGCTACCTCTGTGGAGTGCACACCATAAATGGTGCTGCGCTTTCTCACTTTAGAGTTCTATTGTTTTTATTTCTGAACAGGATGTTAATATCGTTAAATAAAAATAATTTATTGACATTCATATGTGGATTAAAATTATTATGTCCACATTGCAACGCATGAGCAATAGATCATAAACCCTGTCCTCTAACTTGTAGACAATACCACACGCTTGCAGTTACTGTATGTTTGTATACAAAACAGTAAATGGTGAAGAACATTTGTAGATTTGTTGTATCCCCCAAAAGTAGATTTAGATCTTGAAGCATTTTCTGTTGCAAACCAAGAGGTATTTTGTAGAAATTGTCCACATTTTTAAACATCTTGTCACATTTTCCCTGTTTTCTACCTCAGCCTGTCATGTTTCATGTTGTGTTTTTCCATGCCAAGTGTTTTCAGCCCATCACTCATTCAGCTCATGTCACTCTGCACCATGCCTCCTCTGCCTGCCACTGCAATCAGCCCTCATCCATCGCACCTGTTCACCTCTCAAGCTCCATGTTTACCTTCATTCAGTGCCAGATTCTCAAACCTCATTCAGTAGTAGAAATCCAGCATTCTTTGTTTTTGCCACTTGGCTTAACCACAAACCTCTACCTGTTTTTTGACTCCTCGCTTTGCCTTGCGCTGTCTAGATGTGTCTGCACAT
Organism: Garcialebias charrua; assembly: GCA_038048925.1. NCBI lineage: Eukaryota > Metazoa > Chordata > Actinopteri > Cyprinodontiformes > Rivulidae > Garcialebias > Garcialebias charrua. The sequence continues at coordinate 27,452 of JBBPBX010041514.1, forward strand.
CTGACTACGATAAAGAGCCTGACTCCCTCTTGACTTCTCCCGTTCTGGCTCTGGATTATCCTCTTTTCTCACCCATGCTTGAACCTTGCTACATCTACCAGACCACGAACCTGGATTCTCCTTTCTGGACTCTTAACAAGCCTGGACCGCTCCGCTGCTGCAGTTCACTCTCCCTGAGTGACATCAGCGGCAACAGCGAGACTACAGTTCAAGCCAAACCATCTAGACAGAAGCTTAGTGTTTACCTCAGAACCTTTCCACACTCTTCTTCAAGAACCAGTCTACTAACTCTTCTGTCTTGACAGATCGGACCAGCCCCAGGAACCAGACCTCGACCAGAAGCAATGTGTTTTCAATAAACATATTTAAACCGTTCCTGTGTTTTGGTGTTATTGTGCTGATTCAAAACTGGTTCTTGTCACATCTATTCTAAATTGTAAAAATTCATTTTACTGTTGAAGATGTCTGGCTATGTTTGTCGATCTGTTTGAATGGCTTCAACATGTTTACTGGCTGCACATGTTTGCATTGTGTGCACTGATATAAACTACCAACTCGAGAGCCAGACTGCCATAACATGCAAATATTTATCCCAAGACATAAAGGATTACATAAAAACAAGGACTACGTTTCAACATGGCAATGACAACTGATGCAAATCTGAGTGAGAAAAATGTCACACTGAAAAAATGGACCACTTTGGGATGTGAGCATCACAATTTACAATGTTGTTGTTTCAAGAAACCGCACCCACCACCGTGCAGCTGCCCTCTGATTCTGAAATATCTTCACCAACATCTGTGGTTGAAAATATTATGTGTGGAATAAGAAATAAAGAAGAGAATTATATTTTACTGCTGTACTTATATTTTTAGAATGAAAACTGTGCTGATCATTCTGTTGACCTTTTAATTTCAAATCTCCACATGCACACAGATTTTGTGAGTCAAGAATTTAAGTATTTTTAAAATAAATTTAATTTATACCATACCATACCATACCATACCATTTTATTTATAAAGCACTTTAAACAGGAACAAGTCCACACCAAAGTGCTGGACAAACAAACACGCAACAGGCAACACAGACAATGAAGTACAACACGAAAAACATAAAAACATTGCAGATCATAAATCAAACGATCCAATACAAATCAGCTGGCATTGAAAGCAATGGAGTAGTAGTGAGTTTTTAACCGGGATTTGAAAACCGAGAGGGAGGGGGCCTGTTTGATGAGCAGCGGTAACTCGTTCCAGAGTCTTGGTCCTGCTACAGAGAACGCCCTGTCACCCCTGCGCTTAAGGCGAGTTTCTGGAACTATTAAGAGTACCTGATCCTCTGACCTCAAAGCACGTGGAGGGACATATGGGTGTATCAGATC
>JBBPBX010041515.1:0-12285 GCA_038048925.1 Garcialebias charrua
GAAAATATGGTAATAATATTAGAAGACAAATGAGGACAGAGGAGCAGAAAAATTATTTGATCCAGAGTGAAAACCTTTTCCAGGGTGCTGAGGGTCTGGGGCTAAAGCCTGCATTTCAACAAGTCAACAACATCAAGCACACTGCCAACAAAACACAGGCGTTGCTTTAGACCAAGTCAGTCAAACTAAGCAAGAGTCTGGACCTGACGTCAAAACATCTTTGGAAGAACAGAAAATCTGTCCGTGCTGACCCACATCCATTAAAACCTTTTCCAACAGGGACATAGAACTGTTCTTAAAAAGACCATAAAACACCTTTTAATCAGCTTAGTATGATCTCAGGGATGGTTGGTAATGATCATTTAAATGTGTAAAATTGGCCCTATTAATCTGTGGATTGATCATTTGGTCTCTCTTTAACCTGTAGACATAATTCTACCTGTATATATTGTCTTTCCCAACAGAAAACAAAAACCCGCGCAGGGAGTGCAGCAACTTCGAGAAGTCATGGCAAATTACACCAAAGAAACCGAAGAAATCCAAGAGCGACCTGGCTGTTTCAAGTATCTCTCCTCCATCACCAGAATCAAAGTCCTGTAAGTTTAACTTCTGCACCATCACAAGTTTTTCTCTGTTTTTTTGCTTCCTTTGATTACAGACACGTTCATTCTGTTATAACACAAAGTTGCACAGTTTTGAAACCTGTTGCATCACTTGTTTCCCAATTACAGTATATGCTCCATTGACTTTAAACTTCATTTAATTTGATGTAATTGTATCTAATTAAAGTTCGTCACAGCGCCTCCTTCCAGCCTCCCAGTGCCTCTGAGATTAATTCATTAGAAAGTGACACTTTATACATTTCCTCCTGAAGTAAATTATTCACAAGATTCTGGCATACATGCAGAATGATACAGAATTTTTTTTATCGTTTTTAAATGAATGACCATAACTGTGGCATTAGAATGACGCATGAGGCTGGAAGCAGCGAGTTTGGGTCAAATGGGGAGGAATCCGAACCACAGACTGCTTCAATAATTTAACACTGCGCTCTGTCACTGCCAGACAAAGTCTATTTTAGGCTGCGGCCACAATTGTAGGGAAGCGAGCGGAGAAGAGTGAACACGTGAAGTCTGCAAAAAGACAACAAGTGAGGAGACAAACTCAGACAGTAGACATCAAGGTGTTCTAACCTTTCACAAACTCACATTCAGTGGAGCAGCACATCTTAAAATCTGTTCAAATCTGGAAGCAGCTGAAACACAGAGAGGCTGTTTTGAATCAGCGGTCTGGAATTACCATAGTTATTTCAAGACTGCAGTCATGATCTTTATGTTTTAACAGATCTGATAGCCTCTTATATTCTATTTTGTGAGGACAGAGTTACTCCCACCAAACAGATATTAATACTGTATATCTAAACAATAAGAATGTGGATATCCAAGGACATGAAAATCTGCCTGGTTCAAAAAAGCCTTCTTAAAAGGAAATATGCAACAGGTGAAGAAATTCCAGAAGAGGTTCAAAGCAAAGGCTAGGACAGCAAATAGAATAGAATAGAATATATCTTTATTGACATTGACATTGCACCGGGGCACAAAACAACGTAATTGATTACGCACATCTGTCTTAGGATAGGGACGAGTGCACGAAGTCGCAGCAGTATGAAACCGCGCCACCACAATCAGCAGATATGGAAAAATGAATAGACACAAACGGGTAAGAACGTGGTATTCAAAAAAAAGAATCTATCACAATTTGTCAATAGACACTCCATGATAAAGTCCAAAAAAACTCTACCAGCTTTTTAGCACATTTAGACAGGACAAGATGCATTATGACGGCAGGCGGGAGGTAAAGTCTGTGAGTAACAGCTCCAGATAAGAACAGTTCGCAGGTCTCAGCCCGGCTCCATCTGAGAACGCACACACAGAGACCTCTGGGGGGAGGGGTGCGGGAGGGGAGCAAAGTCCCTTCAGCTTCCCAGCTCAGGAGAAGATTTGTAGACAGCCTTCAGTCCAAGGCCAGAGACCAGATTAGATTAGTTGCTTTATTTTTTCAGTCAGGCCACAGTGTTCTTTTACTGCAGTCTTTAAGTCCAGGTGCTGTTTCTGGGTCCAAATCGCCGAATCGAGAGAGGTTCCGAGCTAAAAGATCCTTCCGTATGTGCCCTGTTTTAATCCGGACGGCTGTAAACGAGTTCCACACACCGCAGGTCCGCGGCAGCCACCGCTTCTCCCACCGTGCGGTTCAGCCCGCACAACAGCTGGGAAGGTCATAGCCTGGATCAAAGCATTTTCGCTGAGCAGGAAGTCTCGCCAGCACGCCGATCGCGGCGGTCTCCTCAGCCTTCAGTGGCAGAAACAGCCACCAGTATCCCAATAATCCACAGAGATTCCACGTCCCCGACAAAAAGAGCGGCCAGTTACATTAGCCTGCTCGAGTCCATAATGTAGCTCACCGCACGCGTGTCGATGGGGCTCCCCGGCTCTCCCTGGCCGGTGCGCTTCGCGGAAATTTTTGTTATCGATAGTATCGATAGATGAAATAGCCCAGAAAACAGTCCACGCACATAAATCCATTCCAAATTGGTTCGAGCGAGCGCTGAAGAGTTACAGACGAGACAAATGCAGAAGCAGGGGGGGGGGGAACCAGGGAGGTGTAGGAGCAAAAAGAGATGCGACCTGCTCTGCCGAGAAGTAGGTAAAAATAGAATACAAGAATAAAACAGGAGAGTTAACTTCTCGAAATCCAAGGGATGAATCAGGGTCCAAATTCTATGTTAGGCAGTTTCCAAGCCTGCATCAATAGACAGTCTGGACCCAACCTCCTTTGCAGAACAACTGAATAGCCATAAAAGTTCATGCTCAATAATCCAGATAAAAAATCCCACAGTGTTCGGTCAGGTCATCTGGACAGTTTCTTTTTAATTTTGTTGATTGTTGTGTTGCCCTCCTGAAAGGATACTGAAAAGAATATTCTCATTTATCAGTATTCTGATTCTCTATCTTCTTCTTCTTCTTCTTTCGGCTTTTCCCTTTTCAGGGGTCGCCACAGCGAGTCATCCTCCTCCACCTCACTCTGTCCTCTGCATCCTCTGTCCTCACTCCAACTACCTTCATGTCCTCTCTAACTGCATCCATATATCTCCTCTTTGGCCTTCCTCTTTGTCTTTTTCCTGGCAGCTGCATTTCTAACATCCTTCTACCAATATACCCACTGTCCCTCCTCTGGACATGTCCAAACCATCTCAGTCTGGCCTCCCTAACTTTATCTCCCAGTTGTTCAACATGTGCTGTACCTCTGATGATCTCATTCCTGATCTTATCCATCCTTGTCACTCCTAAGGAGAACCTCAGCATCTTCATTTCTGCCACTTCCAGTTCTTTCTCCTGTCTTTTTGTCAATGACACTGTCTCCAGACCATACAACATAGCTGGTCTCACCACTGTCTTGTAAACTTTTCCTTTGACCTTTGCTGACACCTTTTTGTCACAAATCACTCCTGAAACTTTTCTCCATCCGCTCCATCCTGCCTGGACTCTCTTTTTCACCTCTTTACCACATTCCCCATTTTCCTGGACAGTGGACCCCAAGTACTTGAAGTCCTGCACCTTTGTGACCTCTGCTCCTTGTAGCCTCACTGTTCCACTGGCCTCCCTCTCATTCACACACATGTACTCTGTCTTACTACGGCTGACTTTCATTCCTCTTCTTTCAAGTGCATACCTCCACCTCTCCAAGTTCTCTTCCACCTGTTCCCTGTTCTCACCACAGATCACAATGTCATCTGCAAACATCATAGTCCATGGGGATTCCTGCCTGACCTCATCTGTTAGTCGGTCCATCACCAGAGCAAACAAGAAGGGGCTCAGAGCCGATCCTTGATGCAATCCCACCTCCACCTTGAAGCTATCTGTCACTCCTACAGCACATCTCACCACTGTCCTGCTGTCCTCATACATGTCCTGTACCAGTCTAACATACTTCTCTGCCACTCCAGATTTCCTCATGCAATACCACACCTCCTCTCTTGGCACCCTGTCATATGCTTTTTCTAAATCCACAAAGACACAATGGAGTTCTTTCTGACCCTCTCTGTACTTCTCTATCAACATCCTCAAATCAAAGATATAATAATAATAATAATCATTTTATTTAAAAGCGCCTTTCAGGACACCCAAGGACACTTAACAAACCAATACAGTGTAATACAGATCAAACAATATAAGTGACAAATTGAAATATAAAATACATAAAGATTATAAAATGCAAAATAATAAAAATACATTTAGTAAAGTTAATGATAAGCTAGTCTAAAGAGATGTGTTTTCAGAGCAGTCTTGAACAGAGAAAGGGAGGTGGTGTTTCGGAGGTCTGGCGGTAGGGCGTTCCAGAGGTGAGGGGCAGAGCAGGTGAAGGCCCTGCTCCCCATGGTGGAGAGGCGGGCAGAGGGTACATGGAGATGTAGCGAAGAGGAGGATCTGAGAGAGCGTGATGGGATGGAGATTTGGAGGAGGTCAGATAGATAAGGAGGGGCAAGGTTGTGGATAGCTTTGAACGTGAGGAGTAGAATTTTGAAGATGATGCGTGATTTAACCGGGAGCCAGTGGAGCTGCTGCAGGACAGGAGTGATGTGGTTATAGTAGGAGGTTTGAGTGATGACACGGGCAGCTGAGTTCTGGACCATCTGTAACTTGTGGAGAGATTTGTTGGGGAGGCCGTAGAGAAGGGAGTTGCAGTAATCAATACGGGAAGTCACAAGACTGTGCACCAGGATGGCTGTGGAGCGGGGTGTGAGAGAAGGACGGAGACGGTTAATATTACGGAGGTGGAAATAGGCAGACCGAGTAATATTGTTGATGTGTGAAGTGAAGGAGAGAGTGGTGTCGAGGATGACACCGAGGCTCTTGACCTGAGGGGAGGGGGATAGCAGAGAGTTGTTAAGGGGGACGAGAAGATGTTCTGATTTTGAAATAGAGTTTTTGGTACCGACAAGAATGGCATCTGTGGTGCTCTTTCTTGGCATGAAACCATACTGCTGCTCACAGATAGTCACCTCTTGTCTAAGTCTTGCTTCCACAACTCTCTCCCAGATCTTCATTGTGTGGCTCATCAACTTAATTCCCCTGTAGTTGCTACAACTCTGTACATCACCCTTGTTCTTAAAAATGGGAACCAGCACACTTCTTCTCCATTCTTCAGGCATTTTCTCACCCTCAAATATTCCATTAAATATTTGAGTCAAAAACCTCACTGCCATCTCTCCAAGACATTTCCAAACCTCCACTGGTATGTCATCAGGTCCTACTGCCTTCCCCTTCTTCATTCTTTTCAGAGCTTTCCGGACTTCACCCTCACTAATCTTTCCCACTTCCTGGTCCACAGTTTCTATGACCTCCACTCTTCTTTCTCTTTCATTCTCTTCATTCATTAGCTCCTCAAAGTAATCCTTCCATCTTCCCATCACACTCTCCTCACTTGTTAGAACATTACCATTCCCATCTTTAATAAGCCTAACCTGCTGCACATCCTTTCCAGCCTGATCCCTCTTGTCTTGCCAATCGGTACAAGTCCTTCTCGCCCTCTTTAGTGTCCAGTCTCCCATACAACTCATTGTACGCCCTCTGCTTTGCCTTAGCTACTTCCCTCTTTGCTCTATGTCCCATCTCCTTATATTCCTGTCTCCTCTCTTCAGTCCTCTCACTGTCATATTTCTTCTTGGCTAATCTCTTTCTTTGAATGGCGTCCTGCACTTCACTATTCCACCACCAGGTTTCCTTATCATCCATTCTCTGTCCAGATGACACACCAAGTACCTTCCTACCTGTCTCTCTAATTACTGTTGCTGTAGTAGCCCAGTCACTTGGAAGCTCTTTCTTACCACCCAGAGCCTTTAACAGCTCGTCTCTGAATTTCTCACAACATTCTTCCTTCTTTAGCTTCCACCATTTGGTCTTCTTCTCTGATTTTACTCTTTTTCTCTTCTTCGCAACAACAGTCATTCTACACACAACCATCCGATGCTGTCTGGCCACGCTCTCCCCTGCCACAACCTTACAGTCTCCAATCTCCCTCAGGTTTCCTCTTCTACACAGAATGTAGTCGACCTGTGTACTCCTTCCTCCACTCTTATAGGTCACTCTATGTTCCTCCCTCTTTTGGAAATAGGTATTGACTATAGCCATTTCCATTCTCTTGGCAAAATCCACCACCATCTGTCCTTCCTGGTTTCTTTCCTTGACACCAAACCTACCCATCACTTCCTCATCCCCTCTGTTTCCTTCACCAACATGTCCATTCAGGTCTGCTCCAATCACCACTCTTTCCTCCCTGGGAATACTCTCTATCACTTCATCCAAATCTTTCCAAAATGTATCTTTCTCCTCCCCATCACATCCAACCTGTGGAGCATAACCACTTACTATGTTTAGCATCAGACCTTCTACTTCTACCTTCAGACACATCACCCTATCTGACACTCTCTTCACCTCTACTACATTCTTTGCCAACTCCTCCTTCAGGACCACCCCTACTCCATTTCTCTTTCTATCCACACCATGGTAAAACAGTTTGAACCCTGCTCCAATACTGCGAGCCTTGCTGCCCTTCCACTTGGTCTCTTGGACACATAAAACATCTACCTTTCTTCTCTGCATCATGTCAGCCAGCTCTCTACCTTTGCCTGTCATTGTCCCCACATTTAGAGTTGCAACCCTCAGTCCTACATTCTTCACTTTCCTCCTCTCCCTCTGTCTCCTGACACAGTTTCCCTCCTCGGGGTCTTCGACTAACAGTAGTACAATTTCCGCCGGCACCCTGTTTGTCAACAGCACCGGTGGCGGTCGTTGTTAACCCGGACCTCGACCGATCCTGTATGGTTTCACTTTGATGAACTCGCATTATGGTTTTGGTAAAAGTGTTTTACATCGGATGCCATTCCTGACACAACCCTCACCATTTACCCGGGCTTGAGACCGGCACAAGAGATACACTGGCTTGTGCTCCCTAGTGGCTGTTTTTTTGGCATACAGCTCATGAGAACCCAAAATTCCTGTCTCAAAAAATTTGCATATCATGAAAAGGTTCTATCATCTGAGTCAACGAATTAACTCTGAACACCTGCAAAAGATTCCAGAGGCTTTTAAAACTCCCAGCCTGGTTCATTACTCAAAACCACAATCATGGGTAAGACTGCCGACCTGACTGCTGTCCAGAAGGCCATCATTGACACCCTCAAGCAAGAGGATAAGACACAGAAAGACATTTCTGAACGAATAGGCTGTTCCCAGAGTGCTGTATCAAGGCACCTCAGTGGGAAGTCTGTGGGAAGGGAAAAGTGGCAGAAAACGCTGCACAACGAGAAGAGGTGACCCGACCCTGAGGAAGATTGTGGAGAAGGGCCGATTCCAGACCTTGGGGGACCTGCGGAAGCAGTGGACAGAGTCTGGAGTAGAAACATCCAGAGCCACCGTGCACAGGTGTGTGCAGGAAATGGGCTACAGGTGCCGCATTACCCAGGTCAAGCCACTTTGGAACCAGGAACCGCGGCAGAAGCGCCTGACCTGGACTACAGAGAAGCAGCACTGGACTGTTGCTCAGTGGTCCAAAGTACTTTTTTCAGATGAAAACAAAGTTTGCATGTCATTCAGAAATCAAGGTGCCAGAGTCTGGAGGAAGACTGGGGAGAAGAAAATGCCAGAAGTCCAGTGTCAAGTACCCACAGTCAGTGATGGTCTGGGGTGCCATGTCAGCTGCTGGTGTTGGTCCACTGAGTTTTATCAATGGCAGGGTCAATGCAGCTATCAGGAGATTTTGGAGCACTTCATGCTTCCATCTGCTGAAAAGCTTTATGGAGATGAAGATTTCATTTCATTTCATTTATTTATTTATTTAAGTTAGGACAATGCATATTAATCAACATAACAGCAGTTAGCATCAATGTAAATATGCCGGAGTTAGCACAATAGCTGATTTTCATCCGTTGTCCTAAGGCAGGTAAGAATAAGAAACGTCCCATAAAACAAAAGAGCAGAGAAAAATACAAACATCACCTATATAGCACATAACACAACATAAAATTACAATAAAAATATGATGCCATAAGAAAATAGACAAAGTAATCTACACATGAGTGCACTTCTGATTAGTTTTCAGCCAAAGTTTCAGAGAATTTTTAAAGCTGGAGTAGGTGCCACAGTTCCTGATGGAAACTGGCAGTGTGTTCCATGACTGTGTGCCTCTGATGGACACCACCATTTGGCCAAATTTAGTCCTGCGCCGCTGCACATCACAATCTCCTCTGGTCAGTGCTCTTGTGTTTACTGTACTTGTTTTTTTACTTATAAAATATATTAGAAACTAATAATTGGACATACATGTAAAACTGATTAACTCCTGAATTTAATTAACTAAATATGGCCGCCACAGCCAACTGACTTTAGGAAACACCAACATGACTATAACTCATCCAGTTTGACAGATATTGAGCTGACAGTTGTGGTAGTAGCTGAGCATCATACTCAACACATACTTTGAGTGTAACACATTGTGCAACATTTTTGTCTAAAACCTTGATATAATTTGTTGGAGTCAGTCCTGTTTGTCTGTTAGCAAAATATCTCATAAACCACTGAACATATTTCAAAGATACTTTCAACAATTAATCTTTGGATCAGCTGAGAGGAAGAAAAATCTGCTCATAATTCATTCTTGTAAATTGAAACTCACGCAGAGTGTTATACATAGTTTTTTATTCGTATCTGTAAATAGACCTTCACAACAAAGATTTGTAACTTGTGTCATTATTTTTACTAACACATTCTTATCTACACATGCACAAACAACACATTTATTTTACAAGGTTACTAAAGTGATTTCCAAGCACAAAATCTTTGTGAGCTAAATTTGTACACAAATAAAAAGCCATGTGTGCAAAGAGAGATCATGTAAAGTCCACACAGAAAAGCTGGGAGGCAAACATGCACTAACCACTGCTGCCCACAGCTTCTTATGAAATGACTCAATCAAACTTGTCTACAAATGATGTGTAAAACACTTGAACAATAGAAATGATCATTTCAGTGTGATGTGCACACATGAAGCTGTCAAATAATGCAACATGTTGAAGAAAGCAGAAAAACAGCTGGTAAACAAACTAAACAGCTGCCCTGCTCTACATTTAGATTACACTTCATTCTTGGAGCTCACACACTTCACATGACATCAAGCTGACTTTTGAAACCATGGAAGGTGACAAGATATGTCTGCTTCTGTTAGTGAAGGAAGCAGAAGTGTTGAAGTGCAAGTTCACTTTTCACATCATCTTCATGAGGTTCTGATGCTCGCTCAGTGGATCACCAGAGAGCTGGACTACAAAGTGAAGGGAACAGCTGTGTTGAGCTGAAACTTCTCAGAGTCACAAACGAGCCTGATGACATCACCATGGTAACAGAGACTGAAGTCAGTTTGATGTGAAACTGTCAGGAAGAAGCTCCATGTGTTCACTGAATCTTTTCTTAATGACATCCCAAATATTCAAATGTGACTGAAACAGCATTAATATCTCATTATAGTTCTACCAGCTGCTGTAAGATTTGAAACAGATTGTCAAATAAAACTAAACTCAAACTTCCAGCTTCATCCTAAAAATCACTCAGAGCTCCACATTAAAATAATCAAATGTTGTGTTCATCCTAAAAATCACTCAGAGCTCCACATTAAAATAAATCAAATGTTGTGTTTTCATTTCTAATTTAATCAGAATACAAAGTTTATGATGTATATTTTATTTATCATTTAATATAATAAATCTAACCTGTGGCTTCCAGTTTCAGGTCAAATGATTTCATTTGAGTCAAACTCATTTTCAATGAACTCATAATTTCAACATAAGAAATCTGAGAAATCTGCTGGAAAACTTGAACACTCTCACAGGCCACATGAGCCAGTTTGTGTTTAAAAGCTCCAGTAAAACCAGTAACTAAATGTTTGCATTTTACAAGACGTTACCATCAGAACCATAAATGAAACAGATCATACAGCCTCTTCAGAACATCTGGACCATCACTCTAATAACGAACGAGACTCCGACATCTTAACTAGTTGCGCGGCCCCGTGCGGTCGGCGTCCAACTTCTTTGGCGTTCAGCCACGCGAGTGTTACGACCCGAAGGCACGTAGCACACAAGGACACCAGACACAGAAAGGATGTTAAAAAGGTAATTAAAGAAAAAGATGGACTTCTCAAAATCAACTTCTTTAATACAAAAAAAACCTCAAAGTCCAGCAGGTCACTCACGGCTCCTGGTTTTCATCACCCAGCAGGTCTCCACAACAGAGGGTGTTGTGATTCAGCTTCCTCTTCTTAAACACATGCAGTGATTCAGCTTCCTCTTCTTAAACACATGCAGCAACAGGTCTCAAAGGAAGGTTTCAGCTTCGTCCTCAAACGCACAGCAGCAGGTCTCACTCCAGCTCCAAATGACAGCACTTCTGCTCATCTCACGACATCCGCTTCTTCATACGGACTTCTTTACACAGCTCATCAAACGGCCACCTCAAATGGCTCCAAACGGCTCATCAAATGGCCACTTAAAATGGCTCCAAACGGCTAATCAAACGGCCTCCTCATGTGGCTTCAACCACTGGTTTCATGGCTCCTCTTCATACTGCTGCTGCTTTTGCTGCTGCTGCTGTTGTTGCAGACCTCTGCTCAGCTTCTGCTGCTTCATCAGGTCTGCTGTTTCTTCTCCTGGTCTCCTTCTCCTGGAGCAGCTCAGACCTCTTCTTGGACCTTTGCTTGCTGCCACTCACTTAGACCTCTCTTAGCTGTGTGGCTTGGACCTAATATAGGGAGAGAGAGAGCAACTACCTCCACCTACAACTAATGAGCACCAGCTGCAATCAATTAGGCTCATACAGCCTCTAAACAGCTCATGCTTCTGCTCAGAATCTTTAAACAAAACCTCAAAAAACCTTTAAACAATTTTATGTTCTGACTAAAATAAATTACATGCCTGGGGCATGTAACATATGGCTCTGAGGAGGAGGGAGCAGAATGCTTTTACCTGATGAAAATTTTTCTAAGTCCCAGCGTTCTACAGAAATTACATAGTGAACCTTTAACATGAAACAGCAGTAAATCAGCAGCAACTCACATCCATCCATCCATCCATCAGCAGCAGCAGCTATTGACATGAATCAGCACCAAATCAGCATAAAATCACATCCATCAGAAACATGTTGCAACCATCATCTGGTTTAATCTGTTGGAATCCTGGCAAAAACCAATGCAGATTTGTTCCTGTCTTTGATTTTATACGTCTACCTTATAATGTTTTGCTAGTTTTTTGATACTTTGTTAAAAAAAAAAAAAAAACTTTCTTTTGTTTTTTTCTCTCTTTTGTTTTCTATTGTTTATTGTTTGTTTGTTTATTGTTTAAGGAAATTCTACCACTGCTGTTCATTGTTCTTTAGTTTTAGCAGGTCGCTTTCGTAAATGAGCCCATGAGGTTCAAAAGATTTACCTGACTAAATAAAGGTTGAATGAATGAATCATGTATGTGAAACCAGTGCCTTGGTGTGCAGTCCATGTCCATGTGCATGAAAAAGAAGTCCATGAACTCTAAAAAAGGTAGAAGCAACAGAAAAAGGAAACAAAATTCCCTTACTTTGACTGAAGTGTAGGTAGACACTGATGTTTTTCTCAAGTTCAAACCTGGATCAGATGGACTTCGACAGTCTCTTGGGTCCCATTTTAACTCCCAAATAATAAATGTCGCAAATAAAAAAATAAAAGAACTAGCTAAACCTATGCTAACTGTCGCCACTAAAAACACTTTTGGTAAACGTTATCCTCCTAACTGTCGCTAATAAAAAACACTCTCGCTAAACCTGTCGCTAATAAAATGCTATGCTAAATTCTATGCTAAATGCTATGCTAAATGATGATCGATACATACGTTTGCTCTTCTCTCCCTCGCCAAAACTCAACAACGTGTTCAAAATGGCGTGTCCCTTTAAATAGTACGGCAGTGTCGCCCCACCCCTACTCCACGGTCATGCGCGAACAGTCAAGGAACTGTACCCCTCCCCCACCTTGCCGCTTGCCCTAGTGACACACTTTTTTTGCCGTATCTCGATTCCACACTTCTAATGTACCTCGACCGTAAGTCCGTTGTTTTTTTTGCTGCACGTCGACGGCATTCTTTCAAAGAGGCAAATCGTAAGTCTGAATTGCCGTAGCTCGGGGGTGACGTAACTCGAGGGTTCCCTGTATATATAC